>CANYLF011793949.1:0-10890 GCA_948193215.1 Bocquillonia castaneifolia | reverse complement strand
TCTACTGGTTTTAGTAGTAATTAGCCGAGTGGATTATTTCCTTATTTATTTACATGCACAACATCCACAGTTAGTTTCTAACTTATTTTTATTTTTGATTTTATTTTTGGGGTTAATATTTGCACATTAATCCATTTTTTTTATTTTTTCGGGATATATGAAAATAATAATAATAAACATGTAATCTTAAAGAAAGGAAAGGAGAAATGAATTTCTACCATGCTTATTTACTTATTTGCCGGATTTGATTAATTAAATGTCCAATCATTGCTTTACAAGCAGTTCTAGGTGATTTGCACAAAAATGTAAAGAAATCTTACCGATCGACCGATCTACCCAGGAGAGGACTAACCGATCGACCTTGAAGCTTCGGGAGGCTCACAGCTTAAAAAACTTCATTTTCTGCCCTGTAGACCGATCTACCCACGGATGTTCTGTTCATGAGCTAGAAATTTAAGCAAGCAGGTGGGACATCCGGAGATAGGTTAACATCCGGCCAGACGTTTGCAATCATCCGGCTAGATGTTTGAACGTCCGGCCGAACCTGTAATCCGTCCTCTTCAAGAAGTTTTCTTTGGAATATTACATGTTCTGATATATTTATAATGTAAAAGCTATTGACAGTGTATAGAGACCCCTAAGGAGCTAATCTAGACATCCAAAACAAGCTAAATCCACAACTAAAAATTCAAAAATACATTACTGTAAAATGTCAAAATAATGAATATGGGGCTCCAAACTTGAATATTATAGGTCCAACTCACTCCTGCTTTCACATAAAACACATATATGTAATTAGAATATCAAACAAAGTTAGTTTGGGAAAATATGAAAATCACAGACTATAACGTAAACGGAACGAGTAAGAAAATATGCTTATTCTGGATGTGTGGATGGTTGGTTGCCCTCAAAAATGAGATAGATTATTGTTTCAGGTAGAAAATGAGCTGTTGAATGATTAAAATGTCTAAAAGTAGTTTCAAAAAATCATCGTCAAAAAAAAACTCCGTAAGAACCTCGTTTTTTGCTTGTATCAAAGTATTTTTTTTTTCATCTGCCACTCACTTCCCTCCTAGCCTTCCCTCTCCCCCTAGATCTTAAGAATGAGCCCTCCATCTGAACCCCATCTCTTTCTTCCTCTTATTCTATTTATACCTAGAGAAATTAGGGTTACCTAAGACATGGAGAATCTGCTTTGTGAGTGGGTAGGGTATGACAGATTATCCTGTCGGATCTTTCAGATGCTCCTCATCAATTATTATTTTTGACAGCCATGAACATCTGGCCGAACCATTGATCATTCGGCCTGATGTTCAATCCTGGGCCTAATGGGCTTGGGCTTTAAAATGATTTTCTGGCTTATTTGGGCCGTATTTAGGGTTCGGACAAATATTAAAACATTTGTTTGAATTCTAAATTAGGCCATAAAATATTTAGCATATTTGAAAATAATTTTTGTATTCTTCAGCTCATTTCTATGAGAAATTGGGTAATCAATTGGTCTAAAATAGACCAAATTCATCACTGGGCTCCCGGGCTGCTTCCACTTACCTACATCCAAAAATTAGGTGTCTACAGTTTGCCCCCTCTTTGTCGGAGTTTAGCAATATTATAAAAACATGAATAAATGAACGTCAAAGCAAACAAACATCACAAACCTGACAAAAGGATACAGTCTACATTTTTGGCTCGGGGTTCGATAGTCTTTGCCGATGGATGGGAGGTAGTCCATCTCCCTAGATAGTCATCACCGATATATCGGAGGTAGTTCGTCTCCATAGATAGTCATCACCGATAAGTTGGAGGTAGTTCATCTCCGTAGATAGTCATCGCTGATGGATGGGAGGTAGTCCGTCTCCTTAGATAGTCATCACCGATAAGTTGAAGGTAGTTTGTCTCCGTAGATAGTCATCGTCGATAAGTTGGAGGTAGTTCATCTCCGTCTATAGTGTCTGTGATTCTAGGATTTGAAGGTGGCTCGTTGTCACCTGAGATTTTGAAGTTGAAGATGACTTATTGTCGTCTGGAGTCATTCTCTTCCTGAAGGTTGTTTTGATATTTTGAGGGTGACCCGTTGCCCCTTAAGTGTTTCTGAAATTTTTTGAAGGTGACTCACTGCCCCCCGGATTTGCTGAATGATACGACCTGCTATCTCCTTGGAGGTCATTGGATTGGTAGAAGGTGACTCGTTGCCCCCGGTCTCTAGTTCCATGAAGTCAGATTGTCATCTTTTGGATTAATTCCGATTTCGAAGGTGACCTGCTGCCCCTGAGATTTGTTCTTAACATTCTTCTCAGTTGTAAAAAGATTAAGATTTCTCTGTAGTATTGGTCTGGCTGGCTATTTTCTTCCAAGGACAATCACTGGTCAAGTGAGTCATTGTTCACGTCGCTCTCCTGATGTTGTCATAAATTGATAATTAAGAGGCCTTGTTTTGCCCCCGAGTTTCAATAGCTTTGCTTTGCTCCATCTAGGGATATGTTGGCCTGTATATGAGTGGGATTTTGCCTGCCCCTAAGCTTTCTATTGCCTTGTTCTCTTGACTCGTTCTGGAAGTCCATGTCGGTTCCTGGCTAATTAATCCCACATCTGTGTTTGCTTGTACACATGGTTTCTATGATGGAGCACCCCTATCTACAAGGATGATGTAACCTGGTTAGTGCAGTGTCTGGGTAAAGATTGCCCCTAGCATGGTTTCCATTAATCTTGTCTTGCCAATCTTGTATTGATATTCCTGTACTCTGGTGAGTCAGTTTGTTCCCTTTGCTTTGTCGGATCGGAGTTGTTCATCATGTCATGTCGAAGAAAACTCTAGTTATCACAGGGTTGTTTCCCTGGCAAGAATGCTCTCGTTCCTTTTGGATGAACCTTTATGATTTTCTTTGTTGCCTATACAATGTATGCATGTTGTGGATGTATGCATGATATATGCGATGTGTCTTTGCAAGACGTGCAATGTTAGTTATCTCTCCTATTTATGTATGCATGAATGGGGTGTTCTTCCTTGCATATGTCATGCTGGATGTCAATTATATCTATAGATGTATGAATGGATGCCTATATGATGCAAAAGAATTCAATATGCCATGCTAAATGTTTGCATTGTTCAGTGCCAGGTGTCTTTATCTACATGCTCTGAAGCCATGGTAGACTACATTCTGCTATTGCCACCTCAAGATGTTTGAACAATGGATTGCCCCACCATTTCAATGATAGAGAAGGTACGGATTGATGATTGTTCCTCATTCTCCTTGTTTAATTAGGATTAGAGGTCCTGTCCAGAATTCTCGCTTTTCTGAAAGAAATGAAGATTTGGCTCTTGTTTACATAGATTTCGTCTCGTGCTTCTGTGCATTCAGAAATGACCTCTCAAGTGTAAGACAGTGCAACCTTTCATATCCATTCATTGAGGAACGAGTTTTGTCATGGCTTAGTCTTGATCATCAGGGTATTCGATAGCCTTGACTGAGATTTGCCCCCTGCCTGGGTAGCTTGCTAGCATTATGTAGTCCTAGTGAAGCTCCAACATTTTCAATTTGCGTCTGTATGTTTATTTGCCCCTGATTGACCAGTATAACATGGCGATATTCAAGCGTCTTGAGAGGACTGTGGATATTATTATGATCATTTTGGATAATGCTTGGTGCACATTTCCAAAGGAGTCTCTCGCTTTTCCCAGTAACCATATCTCATTTTATTTTGTTCATGCCTTAACTTTTGCCTAGAGTGCCTCTTTGCAAGGTTTTCACCCTAGCAGGCTGCCCTAACTTTTGCATAAGCCATCCATGAATGGGTTTTTAACTTATCGGGCTTTTATTTTTTTATTGATGCCTTAACTTTTGCATGAATTGCCCCCGAAGGGATTTTATAACTCATTAGGCCTTTTCATTTTTTCTTTTTCTCTTTTTGCAGATATGACTATTGGGAAAAGCTATCTTTGATCATGCCCCCAGCTGACTTCGATGAGGTACAAATAGTGTTGGTTGCAGGCTTGTGCCATGGCATTATAGGGTGTTGTCAAAGTCTAGTTCAGCTGATTCCAAGGGTCTAGTGTCTATGGAGCATTTGAGCAAGATGAATCCAGTCATCATATTGAGAGGAAACTGCAATGTGGCTGTGAAGAGGAACATCATCTTCATTGAGCAATGAAGAGGATTGTTGTCTGAAGATGACGATTGTGTCCATAGTGGAAACTTAGTATTCCTTAGTTGCTTGTTAGTTCTGAATTCAACCTATAATTATTTTTGCTCCCTGTGTCGGTTAAGAACTAGTCAACGCAACAGGTGTATCTTTAAAGATTGTTCAGCTGACACGGTATTTCAAATAATGAGTTGTTTCTAGTCTCATACCTGTTTCATCTTGTTCGCTTAGCATTTCTTTTTCTGGTTTGAATGCAATGACATTAACGACGCAATAAGAAATTTAGAATCAATTTCAGTTCATTTAACAATGCCACAGAAGTGTATTTTACGTGCTGGACCCGGTGTCATTGTCATCATAGATCGTGTTCTTCGAGTTAAGCCTCAATCATGGTTTTCATTTTCAGCTTTTTCTATCCTTTTTCCTCGCTTTTTGCTCATTTTCACTTCCTCAGCCCCTTTTTGCACGGGCTTGGTCAGTCTTGTCATCGTGTTGATTCTTTACGCAAGCTGTTATTTATTGGCGCTTCAGCATATTTAAAGGTTATTGCTGCCTAAGAACAACTGTCCAGATCAATGGAGTTCTTGCTCTGCTGATCTTTTAAGGCTTGGTATTGTGATTCAAAAATTCATTCTTAAGTCTTGGTTGATCACACATTTGTTTGAGTAGCCTCTTGTTGCTTCCGCTTTTGTGTTTTGGCCATGTTTCACAGTCACTTAGGTATGCTTTCATTTGAATCTCTCTGCTTCCTCGTTTTCTTCTCTTTTTTTTTCTTCATTTCTTTTATTTGTTTTTTTTTTTGCCTTGTCTTTTTACCTAATGTGCCTCTTTGCGAGGTTTTCACCTTAGCAAGCCTGCCTTTACTTTTGCATGAGCCGCCCACGAATGGGTTTTCAGCTCATCAAGCTTTTCTTTTTTCTTTTTCTTTTTTTTGTTTTTTTTTTTGAGTCATAGAGAGATTTTGACATTTTATTTCATCTTGTGAAGGAGCATGCTCGGAAGGATTTTTGAGAGGCCTTGGATGTTTTGAGGTGATCTCCAGGATCAGTAATCCTTTAGCGGTGCTCTGCTTGACTGGCACTCGTGATGCCATTACTGATCATAACCTTTTCAGGATCAAACATTCTTTCAATTCAATAACAGTTGTGCCGGATATATCAAGTATTTTCAGGCTTTGTAGCAATGTTAAATGAACCATCATCATATGGATTAATGTCAAACAAGATTATAGATGATAGATGTAGTGCATTCATGCCATAAAAGAGATACTAATTAAACAGAAGGAAACAGGCGTTCTATCATTAACTAGAAAATAGAGACAACAACATTATTGGAAAAGCACAACAGATGTTCAGCAAGTTGGACTAAGAACTGGAATTTAGACCATCGTTGCTCTAAGTACTGGCTTGCCTCGCCTCAGGATCTGTGACCTTTCCGGCATTAACCAAGTCTTGGACTACACATTTAAGTTTAATACAGTTATCAGTATGACGCCCTTCAATATGATGAAATTCACAGTAAGCATTAGAAACATAGTTCGGAGCTTCAGGGTTAGGAATAGTCTTTGCTGGCTCTGGGGCCAAGAGTCCCTGCTTTTCCAATCTTTGAAAGACCTTTGATAGTGGAAGGTTAAAGTTTGAGAACTGCCTACGAGGCCTGATCATATTTACTTTGGCTCCAGACTGCATAGCAGGACGATCAAAGTTAAAATTGCCCATTAGGTTTCTCCTTTTGTCAGGCTCCATCTCGTCGACTTGTAAGCCATCATCGTAAAGATCATTAAAAGTTCTTAGGTTCATGATTTTTAGAGTCTGTACCATATTTGGAAGTACATTTCTGAACACTATTCTCTGTACCATATTTGGAAGTACATTTCTGAACACTATTCTGACTTGATCTTTTTCTAAAGGTTTGTCTCTTAATAGAGCATCCTTATTCCTCCAGCGGGTAAGGAAATCAGCAAAGGATTTGTTAGGCCATTGCATTGTCATCTCAAGATCTTGGAGCGACACTTCAAGTTTATCATTGTATGAGTACTAGCCAATGAAAGCTTCACACAATTCTTTTCAGTCTGTTTGGATCGAAGAGGGCAAGCGATGGTACCAGTCTTGGGCCACATCTGCGAGGGATAAAGGAAACACTCCTACTTTTTGTTCACTATTAAGTGGTGTGGCTGCCATAATGGATCCATATTGCTTAAGGTGAAGCTTGGGATCTCCAGTTCCATCAAACTTTTGCATGTCAGGGATAGTGAACTTAGGAGGCAACTTCTTCATACCCCTGACTCCCATGCTGTCAAGGTCAAAGTCGATTTTAGATTTCTTTCCCCTGACTATATCTTGCAACTATTCCATTTTCCTGGTCAAGGTTGAAATAGCATCCTGGTCATCAGTTCGGTCTTCCCTTTCAGGAGGTGGATCCTCAAGTGTCCTGTCAGTGTTAAGAATATTCTGGACCTCCTCTCTAATCATGACCCTCAAAGTGGCCAACGTTGCATCCATATCAATTAGTTGTTCATTTCCTGCCATTCTGCTTGAGTTGGTACTATCTCTGACCAATCATCTTCCTACTCTTCTCCAAGCCGACTGAGACTCAATATTTACTACAAAATCAGAAGCATTAGCAGTATGCATGAGATGTAGATACATGTATGCATGTATGCTTGTATGTATGATGAGGAAATGAGAAATTTGTTAGTTGTACACATAACACTTACTGCCAAAGGCAGGCCTTCCAACCTTAGTACTCCCACACATGTATTCGATTGGTCAAAAGTCCATTTCCTAGGTAGGCTGGGGTACTTTATTTCACCAACAGGGGATGATAGTACCGTCGTAAATAAATGCTCTCTCTAACTATCCTGGCAAATAATAGCATTCATGATGATCAAGTCCAGTATGATTTTGCCCCCACTCTCGCTTTTAGGCTGGCAGAGTTTCAGAATAGGCTTTTAGGCTTGAAAATTATAAATACTCATGGCAGCATTACAACAAGTAGGATTGAACGGGTGCAGGCCTAGTGGAAACTTCTATGGTCATTACATGCTGGGCTTTGACTCTTTAGTTTGGCTAAGAAGGCTCCCACAGACTCGGACTCCCATTGACCATTTCTAGGAAGGTAGGAGATCTAGTATGGGCTTCCCATTAACCGTGACTCATTAACCATTGCTAAGATGGTAAGCCAGGTAGGATTATCAATTACTGTAAGTGTTTCACTGATAATACAATCCAAGAAACGTGTGTGGAATCATTGAATTGCATTATAAATGGTACCGGGTTTATTAGGGACCCTAAAAATGCAGAACTACGTGCAATGCAAAGGAGAATAATGACCAGATTAATTAAAAAGATGGGAAATTGCTCGGAATCTTCATTCATTTTTATTTGTAAAAACGTCCCCAGTGGAGTCGCCATTGTGGACAGAGCGCCCGGAACACGTCTTACCGCCGCCCGTCGGTTGGTGTCCAATAGCAATGGTGACCTACTCACTAAAAGGACTTTTAGATTTTATGAAAATCGTGGAGTCGCCACCCGAATTGCTTCGGGATCACCTGGTGATCAACAAACAGGTAGATTTCTTTTCGAAAAAATTTCATTCGTCATCACACCAGATGATTTCTGGGTTCGGAATGAGTCATCCATACTTGGGGCAATTTCCCATTTAATTAAGTAATAAGGTCATTATTTCCTACTAGAAACAAACAATATAAAGCGATAAATCACCCAGAAGGTAGGGTGCAATGAATGGGCGCGCCTAATATTGTTACTAATCAAATTTTAGTTCTCCATTAACTCCACTATGATTAACCCTAATTGATTGAGTGCAATTGGCTGTATTGTGGTAAGTTTCTACTAGTTTTAGTAGTAATTAGCCAAGTGGATTATTTCCTTGTTTATTTACATGCACAACATCCACAATTAGTTTCTAACTTATTTTTATTTTTGATTTTATTTTTGGGGTTAATATTTACACATTAATCCATTTTTTTTTATTTTTTCGGGATATATGAAAATAATAATAATAAACATGCAACCTTAAATAAAGGAAAGGAGAAATGAATTTCTATCATTTTTATTTACTTATTTACAGGATTTAATTAATTAAATGTCTAATCAATTGCTTTACAAGCAGTTCTAGGTGATTTGCATAAAAATGTAAAGAAATCTTACCGATCGACTGATCTACCCAAGAGAGGACAGACCGATCGACCTTAAAGCTTCGGGAGGCTCACGGCTTAAGAATCTTCATTTTCTGCCCTACATCGTAAAGGTCCGGCCAGATCTTTGATCATCCGGTCGAATGTTCTGTTCATGAGCCAGAAATTTAAGCAAGCAGGTGGGACATCCGGAGATAGGTGAACATCCGGCCGGACGTTTGCGGACGTTTGCAATCATCCGACCGGATGTTTGAACAAACGTCCGGCCAGACCTGTAATCCGTCCTCCTTAGGATGTTTTCTTTGGAATATTACATGTTCTGATATATTTACAATGTACAAGCTATTGACAGTGTATAGAGACCCCTAAGGAGCTAATCTAGACGTCCAAAACAAGCTAAATTCACAACTAAAAATTCAAAAATACATTATTGTAAAATGTCAAAATAATGAATATGGGGCTCCAAACCTGAATATTATAGGTCGAAATCATTCCTGCTTTCACATAAAACTCATATATGTTATCGGAATATCAAACAAAGTTAGTTTGGGAAAATATGACAATCACAGAATATAACGTAAACGGAACGAGTAAGAAAATATGCTTATTCTAGTTGTGTGGATGGTTGGTTGCCCTCAGAAATGAAATAGATTACCGCTTCGGGTAGAAAATGAGCTGTTGAATGATTAAAATATCCAGAAATAGTTTCAGAAAATCGTCGTCAAAAAAAAACTCTGTAAGAACCTCATTTTTTTCTTGTATCAAAGTATTTTTCTCGTCTGCCACTCACTTCCCTCCTAGCCTCCCCTCTCCCCCTAAATCTTAAGAATGAGCCCTCCATCTGAACCCCCTCTCTTTCTTTCTTTTATTCTATTTATACCTAGAGAAATTAGGGTTACCTAAGACATGGAGAATTTGCTTTGTGAAGGGGTAGGGTATGACAGATTATCTTGTCGGATCTTCCAGACACTCCTCATCAATTATTATTTTTGACAGCCATGAACATCTGGTCGGACCATTGATCATTCGGCCGGATGTGCAATCCTGGGCCTAATGGGCTTGGGCTTTAAAACGATTTTCTGGCTTCTTTGGGCCGTATTTAGGGTTTGGACAAAAATTAAAACATTTGTTCGAATTTTAAATTAGGCCATACAAAAATTTAGCATATTTGAAAATAATTTTTGTATTCTTTAACTCATTTCTACGAGAAATTGAGTAATCATTTGGTCTAAAATAGACCAAATTCATCACTAGGCTCCCGAGCCGCTTCCACTTACCTCCATCCAAAAAATTAGGTGTCTACAATTGTCCCTGTGGATTCGACCTCGTACTCTGAGTATATACTACAACTATTCCGTACACTTGCGGGAGTTGTCAATATGCACATGGGAGATATATTTGGTGGTTGTCTATGAGCGCATTTGACACAGGGCACTTGACTGATGAACGGTGAAGGGAGAAGGGTCGTGCCTGTTAATGGAGATGAAGGGTTAGCCAGCAAGTGTGCCTAGAAGAGTTTTGGCTAGGTTGTAGATCAGTGTTGTGTTCCTGATTACAGACCTAGGGTATGGTGGATTATTACAGAATTGAAAAGTCACCGAGTTGAATTGAATGAAAGAAATTTGAATATATTTATATATTATTTCACTTGATTGTGATGGAAATGTTTATTCAAACTATACATATGTTATGAAAGAATTGCAGATTTTATATTTTCAAAGTTTAAATGTTTTCTACTTGTTATATCTATTCATTGAGTTTTTCTCTTATTATTTTATTATAAATTTTCCAGTTAGCAAAGCATCAGAGTAAGGAGGGAGTTGGTAGAGTGTTGGTGTTGTTAATACAATGTGAAGTATTTAAAGTTGGCCACTACACTGTTGAGAACTATTTGGTTGTAAATTGAAAAAATAAATGTGAAGATATATCTTGTACTTTATAAAGATATGTAATATGTAAAATTATCGGATAAAAAATATGTTTTAAATTTGAAATGATGTGTAATGAATTTATTATCGGATTTTATAATAAAAATATTTGGATATTATAATTAATACATTTTTTTTTATTTTCGATTGTACAAAGATTTTTGGTAATTTATATAACCATAAATTTTTATTTATATTTATGTAAAGTCCATAGAGAGTTAAATTACTTAAGGATTAAGAAAAAAAATTATACATATAAAAAAAATTCATATTAAATAAAGTCGTGTGAAGGTGATAAAATATTTATTTAGTCTACCTCGTGCTTGGTTGGGCAGGTGTGACAATCGCCTATTACATTGATTTTCCTTGAGGTTTTTTTTACACATTTACCTCCTGTATTTTATTTTTATTACACTAATTATCCCTTATTGATACAATTTTAGTAATTTTTTATGAATTTAAAACAAATTAAAAGCAATAACTTATAGTAACAATAAAATATGATGCTATAATGTTAACAAAATTTAAATTAGTGTCTAAATATATTTTATTATAAATAAAAATTCTAAAAAATGTATTTATCATTGGTTTGATAAGTATTTATATTTATACTAAAAAATATTTAGACATCAATTTGGATTTTTTTTAGAATTATAATATCATATT
>CANYLF011793436.1:0-11764 GCA_948193215.1 Bocquillonia castaneifolia | reverse complement strand
ACTCCTCAATTAATCAATTATTACCATTTACCACCTCCAACTTTTATTTCTTTCAATTACACCCTTACTACTCATAATCACCAATGAATCAACCTCAATTAATAAAATTAACATACTAATGATGTCAATTAACCACTAATGCATGTAATTAAATTTGGGGATGTGACACCTGAACTATAGATTTCATCCATGGTGGAAACTTGATAGTTGCTACTAGTGTTGGATCAGATTACACTTGGACTAAGTACCTACCCTTGAGCTTTTAGTATTGTGCTAGATGGCACATTCTTAGGACTTGCCCCTGAGCATGGAGTAATGTGTTGGTTGGTACAGGCCAAGGACTTGCCCCCGAGCATTTGTTCAAAAGCCAATTGATAGGGCAAATGTCTCGTACAAGTAGCTTTAGGGAATACACCCTTGTTGGCCTCATATCCATCTCACTTTAGTTGCTTATTGTTTTCTTTTTCTAGCTTGAATGCAATGGCATTAAACAAATGATAAGCAAAATTTGTCAAAAATTCAAAGATCAATTTTTGTTCATTTAATAATGGTACAAAATTTACATCACTTCATAAGACTTTTCTATTACTGTAAATCAACCCTTCGACTTTTCAAAATTCACTTTTAGAAAAATCCAGTTTTGAAGGAAATGAAAAGGCTTTTGAAAACTAAATCAAAGTGAAAATTGTTTTATCTTGCATATTCCAACATGAACACAATCATGGCAACAATCTTACACTTCTCACAAAAACTCTCTGGTGTTTAGAGGGCAGTGTTTACACTCAAGTCATGTAATAGGAATGTTCAACCATATGCTTGCCTTTTAATCATAAGTCCTCCACTTGAAAGTATTTGAAATACAAATATAAGGGTCTTTCATTTGGTTGTAATGGGGCTTGGGTAAGGTAGGATTTCATAGGAAGAAAATGACAAATGCACTATAACTCCTATAATATCAAATTATGAAGGAATGCATTTCGACTTGATTTATTTGTCAATAGTATTAAAAAAACATGGACTACATCAAGGAAGCACATATCTCTCGTTTTCTTTTCCTTTTCTTTTTCTTAAAGATTTTTTCTTTGTTATCTCTTTCACCGTTCTCTTTCAAAATTTTTTAAACATTCTCTTTTTTCAATCATTTTTTTTCTTTCCTTCATTCTTCTTTTTTCTATTATTTTTTAGAGCAAGCATCTTATGCGTCTCACAATTTCATTTATAACTTTCTTGACAAGAGTTTTTTCATGGAATGCTCAGTCATGCAATCGCTTCACAAGTTATTTCATAATTATCGAGTTGCAAGATTTAGTGCACACAAGGGTTGAAAAATATATAAAACTTCTGAGAAAAAGGTTCAATCAGGCAAATTCGGTAAATTCAAAGAAAAGGGAATTTATGGCTCAACTTTGGCTTCCTAGTGGAAAATAGGGTGGAATTTTAAGGCTGAGAGTTTATCTCATTTTCATATTTCCAATATTTGTACGGATTTCAAATATATACCAAGGAAACTTCTAATGAACACTTCCTATGCAAGACACACTCAACAAGAAAAATAGTAGCATGAAGTGATGAGTGCTCATAAAGGCTCAAGTGCTCACAGGTTTTGGAACTATGTTAAGAATCTGGTGTTCATATGAAATAACACAATAAAAAATAAATGCACTTAAAATGGGGAAATTGAAAGCTTGGTAATAAAAAATAAAAAAATTCAGACCTAAATTTGAAAACCTTTTTTATTATTTTTACAATGTTTTTAGATCTACATTAACATCAAATGGAGCGAGTATTTCCTATGTCTTGTGCAAAAATGTGAAATGAACAATCATGAAATGGATTGATGTCAAATGAGTTTATAATATAATTATTGAACTGCATTCATTCTATTGATAAAAATATTGACAAAACAAAGCAAAACAAATGCCCTATAACTCACCTAACAAGTTGTTCTTCTATTATGCTAAGAAAGTAACAACAAAACAATAATGACAAAAATCCTAAGCATCTGCCTAGGGATCTGGAATCTTTCTATCTTCTATCAGATTCTAGATCACAGTCTTCAGCTTCATGCAATCATTGGTATCATGCCCTTCAGCTTGATGGAAGTTGTAAAAGGTGTTAGAAATGTAGCGAGACCTATTTGGATTTGACGGTCCCCTTGTTCTCATGGACATCAATAGTCCTTCAATAACCAACCTTTTAAAAACTTCAGAAAGGGGCCGGTTAAAACTTGAATATTTGCGAGGGGCTCGAACATTGCTTATTTTAGCAGTCTTGTTCACTTCCTTAGTTCGATTGGCTCGGTTCTTGTTCTTTTCCACCTCAACCTCCTCGACTTGCAAACCATCATCATAAAGCTCCACAAAGTTTCTAGAGTTCATTAGCTGAAGCTTCTCGACCCAAGTGGAATGCACATTCCTAGTAGTGATTCAAACATGTCCCTCTCAGAGGGTTTGTTGGGCGTCAGAGCAGCCTTGTTTCTTTACCTAATCAGGAATTTAGAGAAGGTGTCTCCATAATTTTTCTTTATCATCTCCAAATCTCTTAAGGAAACTTCTAAGGCAGCATTGTAGGAGAATTGACCCCTAAAAGCCTCATTCAGAGTCTTCCAATTAGACTTAGTGTTAGGAGGCAGGGCGTGATACTAGTCAGATGCTACACCTTCCAAAGTCAAAGGGAACAAGCCTAATTTTTGCTCGGCATTGAGAGTGGTGGCCAACATGATGGTGATATATTACTTCAAGTATGGCTTGGGATCACCATACCCATTGAACTTAGGCACATCAGGCATCCTGAACTTTGGAGGGAGTCCAGTTATGCCATAGAGGCCCAGGTTATCAAAGTCAAAGTCCCGATCCTTTCCCTTTACCATTTCCTGGAGGTTCTCCATCTTCTTGGTTGGGGCTTCAAGGGCATCAGGATCAGGGTGCTTCTGACTTTCATCATCACTACTAGATTCATGTTCCTCCACCACACGGTCATCCCTTTCTTTTAAGGCCTTCTTAACGGCGTTATCCATCATCTCTTGTAAGGTTTTCAAAAAATCATCGATGAGTCTAACCATGGTGCTTGGGGAAGTTGAAGCTTCAGGAGTGTGTTGTGGTATGTTTTAAATGAGGCATCCGGCTTGTCTTGTCCAACCTAGAAGGATCAATGTTACTATAAAACAAATAGTTAGCATGCAATGACATGTGCATGCAAGGGATGCATGTATGCATGTATGCATGAATGCAAAAGACAAGGGAACACAAGTAGCAAATGTTAGTCAAACACACATACTACTAAGTGGTAGACCTTCCAACCTTATTTCTCCCACACACGTGTTCATTTGGCAAGTCAAGATTCCTAGGAATTGGCTTGGGGCATCCCATCAATGGGGGATGCTATTGATGACGTAGTACGCACATCTGCATAGAAAAAACTCTCAACATCCAAACAAAACAATAAATCATTGTCAAGTCCCTATTCCATTTCTTTTGCTCTTAATAAGTCATTGATGTTTCCTATGCTCCAAGGCCATTTTAGCATCGGTCAAGTATAATTAGACCAACGCACCAATATCCCTTCCACATAGGTAGTAGTCAAGGTTACTCCTCTCAAACCCTAACAGATCCTATGTTTTAGATACAATTAGACTAACACTTGACATCCCCATTATTAGTAATAGTGCCCTAGTCCTATTGTATGGACATGGTATTTTGACTATTAATAGAGACTGAATTTACTATTATCATAATTTGCATGTTTATTATATATTAATGTCCTTGAATAATATTATTAATTATTCTCAATGTCCCTAATTGATTATTGTTATGGGAATAACAATTAATTAAGAATAGTATGAAGTTTGATTGATATTCATGAGATGAATATGTGTATGAGATACAAATCGAATTAATATGTATTTATTGAGAACAAATATTGGACCTACCCACTTTGAGATTGCTATATGGATCAAAGTCATAACTTAATCTCTAATAGTTGTGTCATTAAATCCGTAGACCTGAAATTACTACGGTTCTCAACATGAGGATTATTATGTTTTGACATAATCAAACATTGTCCTTAATCGGAAGATTATAAAGATTATGATTGAGCATAATAAGAATCATGTAGTGAGATATAAGTAATTAAGATGAAATTTATCCCTCTTAATATAAGAGAGATATCTCTGGGCCCCTCAACAGTTGAGACTTAGAAATGCATGGCCATGCTCAAATTAGTTGATAGAGATCAATATCATTTGTTTAGTCAGTCTAATTGGGTTTTGAGAAATTAAAGATTGAACGACATAACATTGACTTGATCTATGCCTTATATTCAATCAAAATATCATAAGACAAAAGGATTGTGTCATGGGCCATATTAATGTTTTCTCGGATTATGAGCTTTTCATTTAACTTGGGTAGTCATAATGTCTTGCTAGAGGCCACTTATGACTTGTGGGCTTAAAATGTGATTTAGGCCTACTTCCAATGTTAATTGAACCTATATGGTCGCACACTAACAACGAACTAGAATGGTAGTGGTTTATTATTGTCTAGATTTGATTTGCCGTATGGACAATAATTTACCAAGCAAAAGAATTACACTCTGTAGTTATTTCAAATAATAAGATTATTTTAAATTACAAATAACAATTAATTAGTTATTATTTTAATTTTAATTTGAGAAAATTTAAATTCGTAATTTAAATTCTAATATATGACTAATTAGTTATTTATTTAGATTTCCTTATTGGTTATTGTCAAAGTTAGGAGAAAATAAAAATGACTAAGGAAATCTAAATAATTAAAATATGTATAGGATTTTATGAGAATTTGGTTGAAACATAAATTCCTTCTTTGATAGGTACTAGAAATTAAATTGGTATTATTTAAAAGGAGTTTTTAATAAACAATGATTAAATTCATTTTAACTTAACCCTAAATCTATATATATACTATCATATAGACCATTTATTGTGAGAGACTCCACTTTGAGAAAGAGAGAGTAAGAACACAAAATCGTTTTAAGAAAACGAAGTTGAACTAGCATTCAACTCTGCCATTTCTTGTTCATTCGTGTGTGGATACTTATAGAAGGTGGTTGTATTTACAAAGGTAGCACCTTAAAGATCAAAAGAAGTTATTGGAATCGATTAACAAAGGTAATTTCATTTATCCTTTCCTTTGGTTTGTTTGAAACTCATGTGATCCTCGGTGGGTTAATTGATAAAATTTTAATTTTCCGTTGCATCCTTTATTCAATCGGATTGGATCCTTTCCCCGTAACCTAACAGTGGTATTAGAGCCACTTGCATATTCATTCAAATCGATTCTGCCATGTTTGACTATATGTATGCAATATGTATTCATCAAATCGATTCTACCATGTTTGATTATATGTGTGTGATATGTATGATTTTGGCATGTCTTGCATTTTTTTATTATATGTACATGAACAACTTGATTAATTCGGTTTCTTAAGTTGTTAAATGATTACATCCATTTCTCATAAAAATTCGTTAATTTGATTAAGAATCCAAATGGGTTTTTGTATTAAAGTGTTTAAGAATCCGAATGGGCTTTTACATTAGTGCTTAATGTGAAACCAACAATTTATTGTCAAAATAAGGTGCCTACAAAATTGACAATTTGTTGTCAAAATAAGGAGCCTACAAAACTGACAATTCGTTGACAAAATTAGAAGCTAACAATATTGACATATGAATTGATACATGAAGTCAATTCGGATTTGTCAATTATTTTGGCTTGATAAAGTCAATTTGGATTTGTCAATTATTTTGGCTTGATGAGATTAATTCAGATTTTTCAATTATTTTAGCTTGATGAAGTCAATTTGGATTTGTCAATTATTTGGGCTTGATGAGATCAATTCAGATTTGTCAACTATTTTGGCTTGATGAAGTTAATTTGGATGTCTATTATTTTGTCTTGATGAGATCAATTTAGATTTGTCAAATTTTTTTGGCTTGATAAAGTCAATTTGGATTTGTCAACTAATTTGGCTTGATAAAGTCAATTTGGATTTGCCAATTATTTTGGCTTGATGAGATCAATTTGGATTTGTCAAATTATTTTGGCTTGTTAACAAAATTATTGATGAGATCAATAGAATTAAAAATTTAATATGAAACTCTAATGTTTCTTTAAAGGGGAAATTTTGTCTCAAAGGTCGCTACATAGCGCCTTATAAATTTAATTGGTTAAAAATAATGCACCAACAATAACATATTTTTATGCAGCATGTATATACTATTTGATAACATGATATAATTTGCATGTTGTGTTGATAATTGCATGTTGCCTAGCATGGCCCTTTGTTTGCCTAAGGTCCTTGATCTAACCTATTTTGAGCTTGACAACCTCCCTTAAGTATCTAATTAAGTTTACAAGTGTGCAGGTTGAGTATCAAAAGGCAAAATTCAATGATTGGAAAAGTGGCCTGTAAATCGCATGAAATGCCCTGGATCACTCACATGATTGACATCACGAGCACTGTTGCCGACGCGACACAAAACGTGATGAAGCAGACAATACCATTGCCCACGCAACACAAAACGTGATGAAGCAGACAATCTTTTAGATCTCTGAAAAAAAAACCATCGTGTCCGTGATTGGCATCATCACCTACGTAATGAGCATCTTCCACAGGACGGAAGCATCACGAGCAAACATGAAGAAAACATAGCTTCTGGTTCAAGACTCCATCATGCACGTGATGAGTTCATCACCTACGCGATGAGAGACTTTATGTACAAGTCAGAATTCACATTCCATAATGCAGAACATAATGGAGATCACATCCAAGATATTCCTTGATCACTTGAAGAACTTCAAGGGATCACGCATGTAACGACCCCAAAATCCACAATATAAATACAAAAAAGATAAATAATAATTGACAAAATAAATATAATTTTCAACTTGATTAAATTCCTCCGTAAAAATAATATTTTTTAAAAGGGCCACAACGATTGTTGTTAAAAGAGCAACGATCATTGTTAAATTAGCAACGATCGTTGATAAATAAGACAAAAATCTACAAAGAAACAGAGAATCACACGAACTCATGTGAATTTTAACAACAAACTCGTTGTAAAGCAGCAACGATCATTGTGAATAGTGCAATGATCATTGTTCACCAAAAATCACCCAAATGAAATTTTTTAATGAAATTCACAACTTTAAAATAGTATTTTTGACTTTTCTCTGTAAAAACAGACTCCAACAGACTCCAAAATAATATAAACATATAACAAGCTTTCCGATATATAAAAAGCAAAATCAAATCATATCATTTACAACTAGACTTCACATCAATACATAATGTTATACTTATTACATACTTATTAATTAACAATCCAAAAACAATCTACAAACATGTGCAATATGCAAAACCAATGCACAAAATAAACTAGTGATCCACTGGCCAACCTTAATCTTCTACTGTAAATGCACTTGTACTTTTGATTACTAATAAGCTTTGTCCACAACTTGAAAAATATATTGCCAAGGGGAGAGTTGACGACTAAGTAAATAAATAACCGCTAATACTAACCACTATATACACCTTTATATATACATATATATGTAGATATTTATATATATTCAATCTTATCTAATTGTTTTACTCAGAATCACGAAACTCGTAGATTCACAATTATGAAGCCATCACAAATTTCACAACCATCCATTTCACCTTTCCAAACTCAGCATCACAATCTCAAAAGGTTAATACCTCATCACATCAAATCACATTTTCACCACATCTTTAAACTCAATTCACAAATCACAAATTCTCAATTCACAATTCACCCATCACAAATAACAAATCACAATAAACCTTGATAATTAGATAAACTATCTAAATAAATGGTTCAAGGAATAGTAACCCGATCACATTTTTTTCAACAACTCACATCATTTTTATTATCATAATTCACATCTTGAATTTCAGTCACATAGCAAGTTTGGAACTCATATCGTTCAAAAAATTCTTTGAAAATCAGTTTTAAGCAAAAATCATTTTAAACCTGTAAATCGCAGCTGCGACTATCATAATCGCGCTTGCGATATCAACAAAATTTTCTCTGCAATTTCAGGTTTGAAATTGCAGCCGTGACCCCCATGATCGCGCCCGTGATATAAGGCTTATTTTTCAAAACTTTTCTATTTCTGAAATAGCACCCGCGATCTTTGAAATAGAACCTTCAAAATTTTTCAAGTTTTATCATCCACATCGTACCCACGAGTCTCCACATTGCGCCTGCAATATTTGAAAAGTTTTCAAAATTTTTGACCGTTACACAGGTCGCGCCCACAATTTCTCTCTTTGGTCAATTTTTCCACCCACGACTGTAATGGTTTCTAGAAAAAATATAGCCGTTTATTGCCGTTGGAAACAGCTAGTTTTACATTTTTCTGAGATTTTTGACTGTTATAAGGGTTCGAACATGTCTATAAATACCCATAATTCATACATGAATGAGTTTACATCATTTTCTCTTTGAATTCAAGGGTTAGGAAAAACTTTCTCTTCTACTCTCCACTCTCTAGCACCTTGAATATCAGATTTTGCATAACATTTCTGTTTTAAACATAAAAACAATGGGCAAAAAGACAAGAGCTGAGAAAGGAAAGGGAAAAGCCAAAGAAACCACTCCTCCAATTCCCAAAAGGCCTAGAACAACCGACATTTCAATCCAAGAACCAACCCAAAATCATTCTCAAACTGCTCAACAGCAACAACCACAACAAGAACCTCCTCATGCTTAAAATATTCAGCAAATGGTTGCTACTCTCAATGATGAGGAGAAGATTGCTTGTCCCTTCTTGAGAACTAGGGAATTTATGGAAACAAGGGTGATTGGAAATGCATCCTTAGCAATGTTGGGAGTAAGGGATGAAGTCAACCAACTATTGGAGAAAATATCCTTCACAAGATTTGCAAGACCAACTTACCCCGATCACAAGAATCTTACACTTGAGTTTCTATCTACACTCAAGGTACGAAAGAAACTTTGGGGAGATTTGGGTCTTTATGGGATATTCTTCAAGATGCAAGGCAGAAATCCATTCATGACTAGGGCTTAAATGGATGATTGCTTTGTTTTTTCACCAAATGGCATCACAAACTTCAACGAGTCCACAATGGAGATTTTTAAGTTTTGGCAAGAGATTGGTTGCACTCCAAGGTTTAGAGCCTCACACTCTCAAGCCAAGCACCTAAAGACTCTACCTTACTTCATCCTCCATCAAATCATTACCAATACTGTTTTTGCTAAAAAAGAAGGTAATGACAAGATTTCTCAAAAAGACTTACTTTTTCTCCATTGCGCAATAACAAATCAACACATCCAAACTAGCTTCTTCTTTATAGACCATCTTCTTCAGGTAAAAACCTCTAAAACTGGTGCTATTTTGATTGGGTCATTTATTACTCAAATTGCCACCTTTTTGGGAGTTAATTTAACCAACCCTCAAGCCTATCCACTTTCCTATCCTTTATCTATTGATTTAGGTTTGATGGATCTTGACTATTTTGTTCAAAAAGTCAAGATAGTGAAGAGGCAAGAAGATGGATCATTTCTCTATTTGGGTGGGGTAACAAATGAAAAAAGAGAGGCTAAGAAGGAGGCAAGGAGAAGGGAAAGGGAAGAAAAAGCATGGGAGGAGAGGGAAGCTAAGGAAAGGGCAAGGAAGGAAGAGCAAGTGCCTATCCAAG
Source organism: Bocquillonia castaneifolia (assembly GCA_948193215.1). Classification (NCBI taxonomy): domain Eukaryota; kingdom Viridiplantae; phylum Streptophyta; class Magnoliopsida; order Malpighiales; family Euphorbiaceae; genus Bocquillonia; species Bocquillonia castaneifolia. Next base: position 2,038 of record CANYLF011793436.1, on the reverse strand, counting down.
AAGAAGGGCCTAGTTCACCCCCTAGGGAAGAGGAACCCCCTCAAGCAACTCTTGAAAACATCCTAGCCTCTCTCAAGAGAATCGAGGACAAGCTAAGTGATCAAGAAGGCTTAACAAAGAGACTTGAGCAACGCTTGGATGATCAAGATGAAGACTTGAGTTACCTACATCAAGATCTTAGGGCAATCCATAGCAAACTTGGAATGCACCCTTGTGATCATGATAGTTTTTAAGCCTTAACCCTTAGGCCTTTCACCTAGCTCTTTATGGTCATTGTCTATTTTTCATGCATTTTAATTATCTATTTCATTCATGTTTTTTTAATATTAATGAAATTAATAGTTAATCATATTTTGAGCTTATTATTTTTTCATCTCTTTATTTCCATCATATGCATTTAGCTTTTCTTATTAAAGCTTCCATCCATCCTTCAATGCATTTGATGATTTAATTGTTCCCTTGTGCTTAATATATTTACCTTGTTATATTCTAACTTTGTGTTTTTGAGTTGACAAAGGGGGAGAAATTTCATGGTTCCTGGTTCCATTGCAGTAAGCAAGAGAAGGACGTATTGATTGGATTTGAAATTAACCCTTTGAACTTAAAAATTTATCTTGAGTATACTTGGTAATCTTAATGTAGAACTTCCTTAGCTTTGGATTCTAGCTATATAGCTTTAGTAAGATGCACATATTGAGGGGGAGCAATTTCCATCAATCCACACACTTAAAGTAACCTATTTTACTTTTTTTGCTTAATTTTTCATTTGGTTGTCAAACTCAAAAAGGGGGAGATTGTTGGCCTTAAAGGCATCAATCCGTCTTATTTTAAGTTTAACAACCTTAAATTTATATTTAACAAAGTTCTCTAAGTGTGTAGATTGAAGATCATTGAACAAAAATCAAAATTAGAAAATGACCAGCAATTCATGCCGCAATATTGGACACCTGGTGTAAATCGTGCCCACTATTCAAGCAACCAAAAAGCAAGAAGATTCTGCTTTAATATCGCGCCGCGACGTGCAAATCGAGCACGTGACCAAAAGCTGAGTTTTTGTTGAAACTCTTTGTTTCTCATTTCGCGCCCGCAATCTCAGCAAGTCATGCCCATGATTTCATCAACTGAAAACATAGCTCTCTGCTTATATTTTCAAGCCCACGATTTCAACCTGGAAGAAACATGGTCTCTGGACACATTTTTGTGCCCGTGACTCATAAAGCTCGCACTCGTGATATTTCAGCCAAAATGACCATTGAAGAGGTTTCAAATATCGCGCCCGCGACCAAGCAACATCGTACCCATGACCTGCTAGTCAACATACCCATTGGAGGATGTTTCAAATGTCACACCTACGATACCCTGGTCAATCAATTGTCGCGCCCGCGACTGTGAGTAATGATAGACTTTTTGTTCAAATTCTTATATTCGCTGGAGACACTTTTAGATTTGTTTCTAATAGCTAGTTTTGGGGTTTATGGCTATAAATGCCCCTCTTAATTGTGTTTAACACAGAACACACATTCTAAGATAGCAAAAGCTCTTGCAATTAATTTTCTTAAATTTCTTTGTAAATAAATTCTTTTGTGAATTTATTGTCTGTGGGTAGTTAGAACTTTAGAGCATTTGTTGCTTGGGTTGAGTGATCTTTCTACCTTATACAAGTGTCAATCTTTGTGAGGATTGGGAAACACTTGGGTTAGGTTTGGTGTTAGCCTTGTAAACACTAGGTTTGGGGTAAGCCTTTGTAAACTCTAGGTTTGTGAGAGCCTTTGTAATTCTCATTGTAAAGGTTGAAGATAGCCTGTGAAATCTTCATTGTAAAGGTCGTGAGATAGCCTTTGAAATCTCACTTTGTAAAGGTTGGAGATAGCCTGTTAAATCTCCTTTGTAATTTCCATTTGTGGTAGTGGAACCCTAAATTGTGTATTTGGGAGAAGTGGACGTAGGTCAAAAGTTGGATCGAACCACTATAAAATTCTGTCCATTCTCCAAAACCACTTCTATTTTTTAATTCTGCACCAATTCACCCCCCTCCCTC
>CANYLF011793248.1:0-12476 GCA_948193215.1 Bocquillonia castaneifolia | reverse complement strand
AATACAAATGATTAATATAAATCTAAAATTAATTTGTATAATAAAGTGAAATTTCAATAAATATATAATTTTATATCTTTTAATCCTAATAATATATATTTATAATTTCAATAATTTATAATTTTATGATTAAATTTAACTCAATCTATATATTATATAGATTTATATATATTTTTTTCAATTATTATGTTTTTAATATATATTTGAAATTTTGATTATGAATATTTTTAAATCCTAATTGGCTAAGTATTTTATTTTTTATTAATAAATAAATATATCCTAATTCTAATTGATTAAGAAAATTCCATATTTGCTATTAGTTAATTAAAATAATTATTAAATGATTATTTAAACCTTCATTAAAACCTTTCAATAAATTAATTAGGGAAGGGCAAGATGGTTAATTTGCCTATTTGCCCCCCTTCCCACTTTTATATATGTCATAGATTAAAGATTGTTTTTGAAATACTTTAATGTGCATAATAAATGTTTTGTTGTGACGGATTCAATAAAACCAAATTAATTTTTTAATTGCTCAAAAATGTAAATACTGGGATGAATATAATTAAATTAAAATGACACTGTTGCTATATAAATATAAGTAAACTAGTCATTCATCCGCACATTGCGTGGATCGTTACTACTAACATTCATTTAAAAGAATAGATAAATAAATCAACAAAAAAATGTACCTTTTTTTGAAATAAAATATGTACCTTATTTAAATGTTTTAGTTCAATATTAATATAAATATTTCAATAAAAATTGACTATATAGAAAGTATAATAAATTAAAAAGAAAAATTTAATTACAAAGAAAACATAATAAATTTTTTTTAAAAATTGTGTGATAAACAATTCAATAAATTTGATAAACAAAACTAACTTAAACAATGGTTTGTGTATATATATCCATAAACAAAACTCAATTATAATTATTTTTAATAAAAAAATTATGAACAATCAATGATTACATTATAAAATAAAATAAAATATAAAGAAGAAATAAGAGATAGATTGAAAATAAAAAAGTATAACGTAACCAAGCTTCACTTAAGCAAAAGAACTAACTAATATATACAAAAAAGTTTATGTTGTAGAAGGTCAAATTAAAAAAATTTTAACAATAGTAAAATAACCTGAGAAGTTTATGATATAAAAGAAATGATAACAACTACATTAGTGTGGCAATCATTAATTAGAGTTAATTGTACTTTTTTTTGGCTGCAAATCTTCCTAGCACCCTATGTATCAACAGCAACATGAAAATTAATGGACTCTCTCATAAAGCAAAAGTGAATGAGAGAAATAGAGGGAGAAATAATGTTTTTTTTGGTTTATTACTTTTTTGCTATATGAAAATTTTAAATTTAATGCAAGTTTTCTTGAGCAAGTTTAATGTACGTGAATGACAACATACTCATCTGCACACATATATATTGTTTAACTTATTAGAGTCTGATTTAAAATATTATATTTAATCACGTTTGAAAAAGGATATTTATTTATTATAATTATATTAAATTAGTAGAAATACAATTCTAATTACATTTGAAAATGAATATGTTTTTTAATTATTTATTATAATAGATAATAGATAAAGTCCTAATTATGTTTGGAAAAGGAAATGTTTTTAATTAATTAATATTAAAAAATATAAATCTAATCATAGTTGGAAAAGGACATGTCTTTAATTAATTAATATAAAAATAAAAATATATTTCATGTGTCAATGTTTTAACGTCTCATTAATCCTACGTGGCGTTTCATTAATCTTATGTAGCGGAACGACAGCTAAGAGAATTTTCTCTCAGCTCCAGAATTATAATATTATAATAGATGTATTTGAACTAATTTTAAAACACAGAGAGAACCAAATTATAAATTCAATACAATAATAATATTGGAAAGTTGAAGAACTTACGAATGCAGATCATCTCTTTTATTTTGATTTTTTTTTAACAATTAACATGGACAACCTCATATTATATCTTTTCGATTTTTTTAGCATTATTCGTTAGAAAATGAGAGAACAAAAAACAAATGCAGGTGTAGGTGGATTTTTGTCCTAAACTGATGTCCTCATTGCTTACTCTTTCTTTCTTTAATCTTTACTTGTTTATCAGACAAGTCTTGCCTACTCCAAGAATACAAAACGGTGAACAAATGAAGAAATTTTCTTTTGACCTAACCGATCAATTTGGGTTTTTTTTTTCTAGCGAAAAAATAAAATCAAAATAATTAGTGTTATTATACTAATAAAAATCAATTTCTTTTGAAAATTAACAATAAAAGTTAAATTAGACTGAATTTTTTGATAGGTGGTGAGCCACCAGAATATTCCAGATCCCGTTTTACAGTTGCCAGACTAATACCTGGCCGAAAGAAGCCACATCTCTCTCCCAACAGGGATGAGGTTCGAACTCAAGACCTTTCTTGATTGGAGCTACCTTGTCAAGTGGTTTTGCCACTGGACCAACTCGTTGATTTAAATTAGATTGAATTGAAATTTTATATTTGGATGCACACATATTTTTGGTACTAATAAGTTTCATAAATTTATTCAATGAAATTTATCACTAAATTCAATTTTTTTTGGTGCAACTAAATTCTCACTAGAAAATTCTTAGATGACCACGGTTCATAGGTGGGACCATGGATTAACCCAATTAGAAATTGATATGTCATTAAAGTAGAAAAAATGTGTCTAAGTGCTGATGTCTTACCCAAAGCAGCGATGATCATTTGGAGCATTTGGAATATTCGGAATGCTAAGGTATGGCAGGAAAGGGAGGTTAGGCTAGCAATTGCTGTTAGAAATAGTCTGCAGCTTTTAGTGCAGTGGCAAGCATCACGGTTAACAACACATAATGTCAATAACTTGAGAGCAAAAGATGGAGCTGTGTCTTGGTCTCCTTCTAGGCAAGATCGTTTGAAATGTGATATTGATGCATCTTTGCTTTCGTCCTCAGATTATGCAAGTTGTGGTATGGTGATTAGGAACGATAAAGGAGAATTTGTTGCTGCCAAATCTTGCTGTGTTCGATGCCCCAACGATCCGAATATGACAGAGGCTATAAGCTGTCGAGAGGCTCTTTCTTGGATTAAAGCTCAAGGCCTTGGAAAAATAGACATTAAGATGTATTCTCTTCATACAGTTTTGGCTATCAGAAGTAATAGTGTGAATAGATCTTGTTTAGGTCTGATTATTTATGACCGTCAATCTTGGTTAAGCTCGATTTATCAGAGCTTTTTATCCTTTGTTAAGCGGTCTACGAATGGTGTTGTCCATAGTTTGGCTCGAGTAACATGTTTTATGTCAGATTGTACTGAGTGGTGGCACGTGCCCCCTCCAATTATCCATTCTTTCTTCAATTAATATAGTTCAATTTCCATTCACAAAAAAGTAGAAAAAATGTGTCAGCTTTTTATGATAATCTTTTGACATTTATTGAAAAAAGGTGAGACATTTAATAACATGTAAACATGTTATTGATTGATTCACGGTTTCAACCTGTTGAATTTATTAAATTGAAATTAGATGGAGTGAGACAAATGTGTAAGAGAGTCAAAAGGCTCACATTAGAACACAATGAGCTTCAGTCTAACCATATCCAAAATAACTAGTACTATTCAAGTGGATGGTTGGACCTTAACTATTATTAATGCTTTATTATTGTTATATATTAACAAAGTGGATATTTCAACACTCCTCCTCAAGTGCAACTGAGCTTTCGTCATTTATTGTGGCCCAGTTGACACTTGCAATTAAGCTCCTTCTTAAACTTTGAATTATTAATTGAAACGCAACACTAGATCGGGTCTTTGGGACATGACATCCAGACAGGAAATTAGAAATTAACAAATCGGGTCAAACCTACTCTGATACCATGTTGAATTTATTAAATTGAAATTGGGTGGAGTGAGACAAGACCGAATCGCTGGGATTAGACATCCAGACGGAAAACCGGAAATTAACAAATCAAGTCAAACCTGCTCTAATACCATGTTGAATTTATTAAATTGAAATTGAGTAAAGTGAGATAAATGGACAAGAGTGTTAAAAGGCCTACATTACAACACAAAAAGCTTCGATCCAACCATATTCAAAATGATTAGCACTAGTCAAATGGATAATTGTACCTTAACTAATTAATACTTTATTTTTATTATATATTAACAATATTTTAACAAAGTCATGAACTGTGTACACCAAGCATTTCTCAATCTCACATTATTCTACTTAAAAAAAGTGATATTTCAGAATAGTCATTTGAAATGACGTTAAGTAGAAGTACTAATTAAAATTAGTCATTTTCAAAAAAAAATAAAATAAAATTAGTCAAATGGATATGGTTAACAATGCTGAAGTGGGTAGTAGTTTTACTATATAGAAAACACATAAGGAAAGCCATTTGTCACCTAATCAAAGGAAGTAAAACCAAAAAAGAGGACCATGTACATGTCCGAAAACCACCAAAAAGGAATGATCTTTGATTTTCTTCTTTTTTTAATTTTATTTATTTTTCTTGTATGGGTTGGCTTTATGTCGGCAAACAGACCCTTCTCTTACTTTCTTGCAATACCCAAAAGCCCTTTTGTCCGATGTATCCGCCTTGTATCTTTGATTCCAACGAAATCCCCCTCTTTTATTACATTTCATTAGATTAGTTAGACCCCACTACTATTACACTCAGCAAAGCTCAAAGCTTGTTCTTTATTTCAATATTAATTAGAAAAAAAAAGTCCTCACAGATTTATTTTGGTCTTTGAATTGTAATTATACAGTCTGATATCTTCTTGTCAGCCTCTTTCCTTTGTACCCAGTTCAAGGAAATGTCTTTTTTCTTTGGTTTAGTTATTGGTGTTGTTGTTGGACTTGCCATAATTGTTGGCTTTGTTAAGTCTGAGAATGCAAGATCCAAACTTCGTTCTGATCTTGTTAGTAGTGTTTAATTTTTTTATGCAAAGTTTATTTCTTTGATTTTAATTGATTCCCATTTATCGGTTTTAATGTGAAAGTTGTTTTCTTGGTGATTTCAGGCAACTACTATAGCTGCTTTTGCAAGGATGACTGTGGAAGATTCAAGAAAGATCTTGCCTTCCGAGTTTTATCCTTCTTGGGTTGTTTTCTCTCAGAGACAAAAGTTAAGTTTTTTTTTTTTTCATTTGCCTACTTACTCATTTTGCTTTTCTCTATATGTTCGTGTATTCAAGTTACTGATTTTATTATAGTTTTGTGTTTCTTCAGTTGACTTGGCTTAACCTTCATCTCACAAAGATCTGGCCTTATGTCAATGAGGTAGTATATATATACACACATACATATTTCTCATAGATGCTTTCCTGGGTTTTAGCAGTTGATGTAAAATGTGAGGATTAAGGGGTTATAGCTAGTTAGCTGGTAGTTTAAGATTAAATGTGAAGTTAGTTTTGTTGTTTAGATAGGATTATCATGCGTGCGTAAATTTGGTTTGTGTAGGCAGCATCTGAGCTGATAAAGGCTTCAGTGGAGCCTGTCCTTGAACAATATAGGCCGATGATATTGTCATCTCTTAAGTTTTCTAAGTTTACTCTTGGCACAGTTGCACCGCAATTCACAGGTTAGTTTTGCTTCATTGTATCAATTGGTTTTGAATTGTGATTTTAAATTTAAATCACTTTGCATTATTTAACTCAATTCAAACAACTTTCTGAGCTTCCGATGGAAATGTGTTTGTGGGAATTTTAGTAACATTTTTAGTTTTAGGTTGTGTTTGGGAATTGGGAGTGCTGTTGGATGTTTTAGAACCATGCTTTCAAAATTTTCAAATCCAATTGGTTGATTTTTTTAAAAAACTGCTTTTCTTCAAAGCTGCTTTTAGAAAAGCATGTGCTTGCCTTTTTTTTCCCAATCCAAGGATTTGACTACCCAAAAATATAAATAATTTTTTTACAGAAGCACTCGGCAAACTGGATGCCAAATGTGCCCTTAGTGTTTATCAGAACCATTTTTCAATTGGGGATTCTTTTGTGATTATATAATCTGAGCAAAAGTAGAATTTGGTTGTGTAACATGATACCTTTGTACAAAAGTTTTGTGAACACCATGCAAACTATTCATCTCAGGTTCTTACAAGTCAATGTTATTGTTTAGGAGTTTCTATTATTGAAGGTGGAGAGAATGGCATTACAATGGAGTTGGAAATGAATTGGGATGGGAACCCAAGTATAGTTCTTGATATTAAGACTAGGCTTGGTGTTTCCTTACCTGTGCAGGTAATATATTAGTTAATTTTGCCTTTTTTAGAAGGCAATATTCTGAAATACCAATTACTTTTTGAGGGCATTTGAGAATCTTGGTTCATACTATGAACAACTGTTCTCCATATTCACGTTTCTATTACTCTGCTTCACCTATACAACTGAAGGAGCATAAAACTTTTAGCATGTGATATGAGAATCTCGCAATATTAATTTTGATATTGTTGCTGATTATTTATGAATTGTTACCTTATGATATTTTTTTGATCTTTCATCAGACTTTATAGAGTTTGGCCTTTAAAAAAAGCCAATACTTATATTATTATTTTCATGTTTTCCTTTTTATTATTTATCTCTATTAGACAACTGGCTGGTCTATCATATAAAGCTTGAAACAAAGTGTTCAAGTAGCAATTGTGATTGCATTTATGTCACTTAATTCTCAATTTTTAGATTGGGAATGATCTCAGTGGAGTGCTCCAAGAAGTGAAAAATGAGGTGGTGAGTGTGACATTTGGCCAAACTTATGGTTTTCATGCATTTTCTTGGCATGAGGTGTTTAAAGCTGAACAGTAATTGATCTAGCTACCTAAAGTCCAGGCTACCAAAATCTTTTTGTTGTGTCTAGAATGCCTGTGTGAAGAGCCTATTTTTAGCAGATGATGTTCTTATGAAAAGGACTTTGAATACTTTAGGTAATTGAGGAGATGAAAACACAAAATATATTTCATAGAATGGCTAATGATCATAAAAAAAAATTCACATCACTGATAAATAGGATTGTCCTGTGGTAATTGAGTGGGTAGGACATAGATGTGATGAATGTTAGCAGGATGAAGGGGATGCTATGTGTAGTTTTTTCTTGTAAAACTTCTGACTCCAAGTTCATCAAGAGCTCTACTGGGAGCCATGTATTTTTGCCAGCTTCAGAAAATGACAGTGTTTCCTTTCTTGAGAGATAGTTAAAGATATAATGGTGATTGGTGAAGAATTTGTTAAAGCTTTAAGTGATTAGAATCTTATCGCAGGACACATTTATGACAACAAAATCAAGGGGTAAATAAAATATATTGCTGAAGCTATGGAGATTGAGTATTTTTCTGAGAATTTGAAGTTGCCATATTTCTATCAACCTCATGGGAGATGTGCTTTTATCTGATTTCAGAAGTGCAGACATTGACGTTAAAGAATGCAAAATTGTGGGGTTATGCCAAAATTCCTTTTGTTTGAAGGGAATCTTTGATTCTATGGTGGTTACTAAGAATATTATGGATACAAACAATATGGATTTTTGGAGAAGGATCTATCTGTGAACTTTATAGGAAGAGAGCCAATGATCTTGTTTGTTGGGACTTTCTTCTTTACATTATAGATAAAGGATTTTGATGCATTTTTGAGCAAAGACTCCATGTAGCCAACCTCAAATAAACTTGGGATTAAGGATTAGTTGAGTTGAGTTGAGTTGAGTTTTTGGTATAAGAAGATGCTTGTTCATTGCTATTCTTTTGGCATTCGTGCATGCTGAGGTTCTTCAGTTGATTGGGTTTAGAGTTTAGACCATGGTGAAACCATGGAAAATCTTGAATTTGAATTCTGGAAGATTTCTCCTACTACAAAGGATCCTCTATCTAGAGCTTCAAAAGCAGCATGGAAGAGAAAGAGAAGAGCATCATGACTGAAAATTACTTCTGGAGAATGGGGAAAATCATGGCTAGTAGATGGTACTTATGCGAATGTGCAGTTGAATTGCTGTTACCCTCTTGCTCAGTTTTCTTAGACAAGACCAGCAGTGATTTGGTTTTCTAGTTACTGGAAATTTCTATGTTGTCATGGCTTTTAATTGAGGATGAGTTGGGGTTGGATGGATGTAGCAGTATACATACTTCTAGGAGATGCAGAGATCTCATGTTAGCCTGTCTCATGTATTCCATGTTGCATGGGGAAAATATATATAGCTCCTAATGTTTGAATGGGTGAAAATGTTTCTCCCCATGCTAAAAGATAAATGGCTTAAATTTTGAAGTTCTTAGCCTATTTCATGCTGCATGGATGAAAAGATAAATGCATAGCTTTTAACATATCCAGCGATGAGAATTGTTTTTCTGAATTATTTTCATGCAAAAAGTATAGATCATTGATGGCTTAATACTTTGAATTTTGCCATTTTGGTCAGCTGTGAAGTATTTTATGTATATCGTGTTTTCTTAGAACTTCTAGATTTCTGTTTTCTGAATGGGACATTCTTTTTATTTTACAGATATATTGTCTCTTCATCTTTTAAATCATTTGTAACTCTTTCTTCTCTTCTGTTCAGGTTAAAGATATTGGATTTACTGGAGTTTTCAGGCTGATTTTTAAGCCACTAGTTAATGAGTTTCCTTGCTTTGGAGCTGTTTGTTTTTCTCTCCGACAAAAGGTGTAGAACCTGTCATTTAGTTTTAGAAGCTTCTGATATATAATTTAGAAAAGACTTCTCCACACATGCATAGGCAACACACAAAATCTATGTGCTCGAGGCACACAGACATGCCCTTTCAAATAAGTACTCACGTTTATGGTTGACTTTGGGTTCTAACTTACAGAAAAAGATGGATTTTACACTTAAAGTTATTGGTGGGGACATATCGGCAATTCCTGGAATTTATGATGCTATTGAGGTTTGTAAATCCTTTCATTGCCTTATATGACATCTCATTTTATAATGAATTATTGTTTCTGTTGGGTATTTTCATCTTTTACCTATTCAAGAGCTAGGAAAGATTTTTAGGAATTTGGTTTAGAAATTTTAGGAATAAATTTGGGTCATTTTGGTTGAAGATTTTTAGGAGCTTTTTATGATTTTGAGTTATTTTTGAAGTTATTTTATATTTTTGTTGCCTATAAATATAGGCTCGATTAATGAATAAAGCGAGTAATGTGTGCAGAGATATGTTTTAATGTTTATTTAATTTCTCTTCTTCTCTATTCTTTCTCTGCACACCTAAAATTTTCAACGTGGTATCAGAGCCTACATGATCTTTTAGGGCCTGTATCAATAATAATAAAAAAACCCTTATCCAAATAATAGTTAGTTCTTTGAAAATTTCTTTTCTTTGTTCTTATTTTTATTCTTGTGAGATTTATGAGTTCAAAAAAAAAAATCATTGTCAATGGTGACTTTTTAGAAGAGACCGGCAAGTCTCAAAACTGCAAAATCAATATTTGAAGAGACCGGCAAGTCTCAAAACTGCAAGAACAATTTTTTTGAAGAGACCGACATGTCTCAAAACTATAATGCTTTTGGGAGATTTTCTTTGGGAGACAGCACTGTTTTTAAACTGTAATGATTTGTTCTTTTTGGATTATTTTATTTAATCTTTTGCTTGAATCAGTAAAAGATGCATGGAGGGAATGTTGGGTATTTTCATCTTTTACCTATTCAAGAGCTAGGAAAGATTTTTAGGAATTTGGTTTAGAGATTTTAGGAATAAATTTGGGTCATTTTGGTTAAAGATTTTTAGGAGCTTTTTATGATTTTGAGTTATTTTTGAATTTATTTTATATTTTTGTTGCCTATAAATATAGGCTCGATTAATGAATAAAGCGAGTTATGTATGCAGAGATATGTTTTAATGTTTATTTAGTTTCTCTTCTTCTCTATTCTTCCTCTGCACACCCAAAATTTTCAACAGTTTCACTGTATTAGTTCTTATATACCTGCTTTCTCCTTGCCATTTTTTTACTGTAAGCCAACTGAAAGTTTTCTAATCCCTGGGATTTCAATTTTCATCACACCTTTGTCCTTAATCTTGACTGCTTTGCATCAAAACTAGATCATGAAGTTTTAACACTAGAGTACAGTGTTGGTCCATGCTTTGCATACTAAGCTTGAATTTTTAAGTTTTCCACTTCAGTTGAGATTCAATCCCGGCTCTAATATCTTTCTAAACAGAAAGAAAACTGTGCACAACTTTTAAAATTTTGGTATTAGGTTTAAACTTGCAATTGGAGTTCCAGGAAAAGGAAATACTCATGCAAATTCAGAATAACTTGTTCTATAGCGCATATGGATTCTTATCTTTTTGATCTTTTTGTATTCAAGATAAAGGAGCATGATACTGTCATATTGTAGTAGAATAATCTATAAGGATTTAAATGGTCACAAGAATGTGTGATGTTCAAATTCGCATTTGGTTCCAAGAGTGATTATCACTTTTTCAGTCACTGTCACATGAGCCTTAAAATGATTTGGAGACTTTGGACTATCGCTGTTAATCAGATAAACTGGATTTAAATGTATTGTTTAATTTTAGGCAATGCAAAATGTGAGTTGAATTTACTTAATTTTATATTTGCACATGTATGGGTGTGAGTTAATGTTCAACTGTGCATTATGGTGGTGATGAGGAGTGAAGTTTTCTTCTAATGACAAGACAATGCACTACATATTTACCTATACAGGGGACAATAAGGGATGCTATTGAAGATTCTATCACTTGGCCTGTTAGAAAAGTTATTCCCATTTTGCCTGGGGATTACAGGTATTTCAAGCTCTGCTTTATTTGTTGTTGTTTCTTTTTTTTTTTCCTTCCAAAATTGTGAGTTATGTTGAGAGGTTTGATAGTTGAAGCCTGCGACTCTCTCTCTCTGTGGCTTAATTAAGTAGTTCACAAGTGTTATTGGTTCTTTTCTCCTTTTATCAATCAGGATGAGCAGGGCATGTGTTAGTGGTTGCTTTTAGGTTTCTGCAATCTTTGTTTCTATCCATTTGATTAAAATTTCAAACAAATATCGGTTTTTAGTGATCTAGAGTTGAAGCCTGTTGGGATACTGGAAGTGAAGCTTGTGCAAGCAAAGGACCTCACAAACAAAGACATCATTGGGAAATCAGATCCGTTTGCTGAATTATACATACGTCCTATACGCAACCGAATAAAAACCAGTAAAACAATTGTAGGATATCCTACTACACTATGCATTTCTAATTTTACTTGGCTTGTTTGAAAGTAATTTCTTGATTGTTATGTCGCAGAACAATGATCTTAATCCAATCTGGAATGAACACTTCGAATTTATTGTTGAAGATGCATCCACACAACACTTGGTGGTAAAGATCTTTGATGATGAAGGGCTGCAGGCGTCTGAACACATTGGATCTGCTCAAGTGGCATTAAGTGAGCTTCAACCTGGTGTGGTGAAGGATGTATGGCTGAAGCTGGTTAAAGATTTGGAGGTCCAAAGGGACAATAAAAACAGAGGACAGGTGAGTATGTTATTGTTTTAGAAAAATTTTACTGTGAAATTGTGCAGGAGTTGTATTTCTTTGAAGAACTAAGAAACTTTTGGTTCTACTTTGATCCTCAGCTAATTAAATATATTACCTTTAGCTGGGATCAAGAACTTGACAACCACCATCGCCCTGCCCCCTCCTGTTCCCCATTTTTCTGGTTCTAAAAATACTGATTAATGTGCTATTCTTGGTGATCTTTTAACTTGTCAAATTTGTTTTGGTTTAATTGCTTCAGCTGTATACATTATTATTTTCACAAGCAAAAAGAATTTTGCACCTATTATTTTATGGAAAGAATCCCAATACATTTATACAAAACCATTAGTGAACAGAAGAGGAGAATTTTATTGATGCTTGTGCTAAGAGACCAGCTGTAAGTTCAACAAATATAGTCTGACAAAGAATGATTTCTATACTTCAGGAAGTTTTATTTTGTTGGACACACACTTTACTTTTGAATTGTTTATCAGATATGAGAGCTCAAGACTCACTTTCTGCTACTGAATATGAATCGAAACCATTTCTTGGCAACTGCAGCTTGAATCAAAGAAAAGTTGTCTATTCGTCACATGCCAAATATTTATGGCTAACAATTTTAATATTATCGCAGGTTCACCTAGAGCTTTTATATTGTCCCTATGGTATGGAGAATGGCTTTAAAAACCCATTTGCTCCCAGCTTTTCAATGACCTCGCTGGAGAAGATTCTAAAAGGTGGGGTTGATGGATCAGAAAAAACCGAGAATGGACAAGAAGCCATGCAACGGAGACGGGATGTCATTGTTAGGGGAGTTCTTTCTGTAACTGTGATATCTGCTGAGGATTTACCTATTGTGGATTTGATGGGCAAGGCTGACCCATTTGTTGTTTTAACTATGAAGAAATCAGAGACAAAAAACAAAACCAGGGTAAGTTGATGCAGATAAGGAAAATGTAACCAGGAGTTCTATTGATTTAATTCTTTTA
>CANYLF011792977.1:0-12882 GCA_948193215.1 Bocquillonia castaneifolia | reverse complement strand
AAGGCCAACAGTATTTGACTTTTATAATTTTTCTAAATTGATTTTTAAGGTCTATTTCAGTATATTATTGATGAATATAAAGTTAGATTGAAGAAAAAGTGCATAATTTGGCTAAAATAATTCAAAAACTACAATTTTATGCAAACTGTTAGGAGTTTACGATAGTTTATATATATATACATACATATGTATATACGTATGTACATATATCTCTATAGAGATGTGTGTGTGTGTGTGTGTGTGTGTGTGTGTGTGTGTGTATACACACACACACACACATCTCTATAGAGATATATGTACATATGTATATATACATATATGTACATATATATGTGTGTGTGTGTGTAAGAGAATTCTAGAAAGGGCCCATTTGTAATAAAAACTTTAGTAACAAATAGCCATAACAGTACTCAGATTTCCCTGTAATAGTTACTGTAGCTCATCATCGTCTTCCCCATCGTTCTTCGGTCTCCGACCACCAAACTTCACAAAAACAGTATCAAATTAAAGCTTATCATCTCCTCATCATTTTGATACCTTTTTCCCCAATTATAGTCGCCTAAACGGAGAGAATCGAAGCTCGCAAGGAACGTCATTGGCAACCTCCCTCATCCACCATTCTCCGGCCATAAAAATTGAGCTCGGCGTCCTCCCAAACCCTTAAAAATAGTAGACCACAATATTAAATCTTTTTGATGGCAGTAATTTTGGCAGATTAGAGTTGGGAAGATCGAAACATGTTTTGCTTCGATTCATACTGCTGAGTTACAGTGGAGGCGCGTGAGGTATGGATTCAAGCTCTCCAAGAGGTTGCACCCAGATTTGGGTGGTGCATGTGGCCAACGGCCACTCTAGACAATGATGTATGAGGCTCACGCGCCGCCTCTGGCGATGGCTGTGGGCCGGAATTTAAAATTTAATTTTTATATTTTTAAAAATTAGAGAAAATTACAGCTGGGAGAAGAAAGAACCAATACAGGTGGAAAGATTTTTTCAAGTCAGCCTCAAGAAGATCAATCATAAGAACAATGGGGTGATCAGCATTGGAGGCTTCATTACTCTTTTGGTAGAGAGATTGGGACCTTTTGGTCCACAAGGCACTGCTAAACCTGTTGATTCTCTACTTCTTAGAGAGTACAGGTTGGGGATGAGCTTGATCAGAAACAACAGAGTTTTCTTCAAAAGAGCTAGCAATTCGGTTTATCACCATGCTACTGCTACTACTACTATAGCTACTCAAGGACAGGGGTATGGTTCAGTTGGAGCTAAAATTGAAGGTCCCAATGAGACAGTGGTAGATGATGATTTAGATGCAGAGCTTGATGATTCTCTTGATCAGCTTCATTCTGAGGAGGTTGTTGTAGCAGTTACTACTACTGGTGCCACTATGAGTTCTTAAGAGCTACTCCTACCATGCCTCCATTTACTCAGAACTATACACGGAGGACTAGACCTCGATCTGAGGGAGGACCCCCTGATCTTGATATGGAGCATATGCTTAGAAATATGATAAGTCATATGGATATCATTGTGAAAGAATGATTGGGGAGGTTACTGCTTTATGAGACAGCCTTGATAGTAGTATAGATCACCTTGAACAGAGAATTGCTTACATTCAGAGGCACCACGGCATCACAGATGAGATGATTTGGCCACCTCCACCCCCGCCTCCACCTTCTGTTTATCTTATTGGCTTTTCTGGTCTTGAGACAGTTATTACGGAGTAGTCAACTTATTTGGAGTTTGGTTCTGCAGTTGCTCTTCCAGTTAGAGTTGTTACCTTACCTTCTCTTACAGAGGAAAAGCCTTTAGATGTCCATTCTGTTTTACATGCATCTTTTTCACATACATTGCATCCTTTTATTGTATTTTTATACTTTAGTACTTTTTTGACTATTTTTGGGCTTCCATTGGTTGTTTACCATGTGTTTGGTACACTTTTATGTCTATTTCTCCTTTTTTATATTGATAAATAGGGAGAAATATGTTTGTGGATGCTTATGATGTTTGAATATGCTTATATATATGGTATTTCTGTGTTTGGTCTTTATTTAGCCTTTGTTAACGCCTTTTGCAACGAGCCATAACAACATTCGTTGTGCCTCTGTACAATGATCATTATGATAAACAAAGAGCTCGTGGATATTCAAACAAGCCTAGCAAGCCACAAGGTGCAACGAGTCATTGCAAAACAACAACAATCGTTGTGGCCTATGTGCAACTTTGTGCTTTGCAATGATCGTTATGGTCATGTTAGCAACATTTAAAGCATGATTTTTAAAGCTCAAAAAGTTGGTAGAATATCTATTTTTGCATTTAATGAAGCTGTAACGGTCAAGAAAACATCTTTGGGTATAAAAAGCACAAGTCTAACTGATTTAAAAGGTAATCAACAACTTTCTAAGCATTAATTTGTTGTTTATGCTTTGAATTGGGTTAGAAACCCTAAATTTCATTTATTACATATTTATTTATTTTTAATAATTGTTGTTATTCCGGGTATCCAGATCGAACCCCATCTGAAGCCCAACTAATCTTGATCGAGTGAGTTCCATTTGGAAGCACACTCTCCCCATGTGGCCCTAAAGATTGAACTCTCGACCCCTAAGTGTAGAGCCTACAAGCCCAAGTGCTTTTACCACTTGAACCACGCCCCATGGGTATTACACATTTATTATTGATTGTAGAGCTTTAATTGCTCATTTGATTTCCTTGTAAAGCTAACTCGGGTTGAGTGAGGTTTAGGAATCATTATTGTGAAAGGTTTAAGTGTTATCCTAAGATTAAAACACATGAGTTCAAGGGTTTCTAGAGAAAGAAACACTTAGGTAGGTTTTGTGGGTTAGCCTTTGAAAAAACCATATTGTGTAAGGTTTAGCCATAAACTCTTGTAATTGCTTGATTGATAGTGGAATACCCAATCAAATATTAGGGAGTAGATGTAGGGATTGGACTGAATCCCGAACCACTATAAATTTGTGTGTTGTGGTTGATTGAGCTTTTAGTTTTTATTCTTCCATTAAGCATTAATTTTTAATTACCAACCAATTCACCCCCTCTCTTGGTTGCCAAGGGATTTCACAGGTTTTAAATCAAAGTGTATTATTAAAGTGGGTTTGGAAGCTCAGGTCTTCTAATGTCAGTTCCTTATGGTATCGGGTTTTAGTTTTGGCATCAGATATTTGGAGCTGGAACGACTTGATTTCTAGAAGGAGCAAGAAGCAATCCCATGTCTGGAAGGGAAATGTAAAGGTTTGTGTAAAACATCAGTTGGTTTGGAACGTTTTCATGAGCTGTAGTAAAGTTGTAGAGGTAATGGCATTAGAACTCTTTTTTGGATGGATAAATGGTTAAACTGTGGTCCCTTGGTAACCCGTTATCCTCTTTTATTTTTTTCTTTATAATTCTAAACTTGCAACAGTGGCTGAAGTTCATGCAGCGAGCTGGGATGTCAATTGGAGATGACGTTTATGCGACAACGAGTAGGCCATGTTGCATGAGTTGCATGGCATTACGACGGGCACAGTTTTATACATTGATAGAAATGATGTACCAGCATGGCAAGGTAAGGTTGGTGGATTTTCTTCTCAAAATTTCACTAAAGTGTGGCACTCCACTGTATATTTGCATCCTAAGGAGCCTTTTAAAGAAATTTAGTCCTCTTTAGTTTTACCTAGGATCAAATTTTTGACTTGGCTAGCCTTGTTTTAACGTATACCATGTCAAACGTTTTTAGTGGATAGAGGAATTCCCCATTTTTATGGGAGATATTGCACCTTGTGTATGGATAAAGAAGAAGATGTGGAGCATACTATTCTACTGTGTCTTAGTGCTTGGAACATTTGGTGTTGGTTTTTGAAAAAGATAAGTCTCTCTTGGGTTATGCCACGATCTATCTCGATATTCATTATTTCATGGTTTGACTTGTTTAAGCATCATTGCTATGCTCCTCTTTGGAATCTGCTAGGTCTCAATGTCATGCAGAACATTTGAAAAAATAGGAATCATAGAGTTTTTAATAACTCTCCTGTTAATTTGGATCACCTTATTTTCAAATGTATTTTTGACTCAATTTGTATTTATAAGTGCTTTGCTAAGGATTTCCCTTATACTGGTAATGATGTACATGGAGCTCTAGATTGAGTATTTGGGAGATCTTTAGATCTTAAGTTGGATGTACTCTAGTTCTTCTCGGTTTTTTTCTTGTGTCGCAACCATAAGTGGTGAAAATATTTAACGTTTATTACTTCTCGTGGCTTAATAAAATTATTATTACCTATCAAAAAAATTTAGTGATACAGTTCTAATTTTCAAAGACTATATAATTTTTTTTTATTTTATGGCTGTATAAAAATCTTTACAGTTAGATTTTGACTTTATAGAGGAAACAGTGTGTAGCATAAAATTACAACTTCTATCACTTTGACTGTATCAAAAACAAATCATTCACATTCAACACTAAAAATTCTCAAAGAATGAGTAATTTTCTCTTAAAATCCGGTTTCAAGATATAATATTAACTAAAAGCACTAACTATCTAAGCTCATACAATCAATCACCATTTTTGGCATTGTTAACAGATGTAATAGAAAAAAAAATGAAATAGTGTTCAGTTTCATGCAATTTTTGTTTTACTTAACTTTAAAAAACACATGAAACTGGAAGTAGCAAAAACTACACCTGGAGAAAGCAAATCAAGGAAGAAACATTCAAATTCAAACTTAAAACCGGCGGTCCCTTTAGGCCACCTTTCAATGTAAAGATGTTGACTTCACGTCCATATATACTTGAAAAGCTTAATTATTTTACTAATTTCTTTTATAATCAAAAATCAATTATCTTAAATTTCTTACCCTATTTGTCCTTTTCATGTTGAGCTAATCGACCCCATTAAACATTTTTTTTTAATTAAATTTCATACATTTGTTTTGAATGTTTCTTTGCATTGTTTATCATATCATATCAGTAACTACTCTTCTCCATTTTCTTATTACTTGATCACATATATATTAGTCATCTTTTTATTGATAAAGGGTAGGTGTTACATTTGTCATTAACAAGCTTTGTGGATTAGTTAGGCTATCTGCTTTCGTATTATATTTGATTCTTTAAACCCTTTTGTTGAAAATTCTACATATTTAGTTTTCTCTTTGCTTGTTATGTTATTTTGATCATTTTTTAGGAATTTTTTTTTATTTTCCATAATATTATCTCTTGATCATGTCTATTTTAAGCAAAAATAACAACATGGGTACACCTTCTTTTCATGAATTCAAGAAACAAGCTTCTTTTTTTCTCAAAGAAAAGATCAAGAGTGCTCGATTGGCTCTTACTGATGTTACACCAGCTGAACTGTAAGTTTTCTTTCTTTCTTTCTGGTTTTTTTTTTTTTTTATGAACACCATTTTGAAGTTTGGATATTTTTTTATTTTTTATTTTAGTTATTGTATTTTTTTGATCTGGGTTGTTCTTAAATTTTGAAAAGATTGACTGAAGAAGCTACAAATGGTAATCTATGGTCACCGGACACAAGAACACTTGGATCTATTTCAAGGGCAGCTTTTGAAGTTGATGATTATTGGAGAATTGTGGAGATTTTACACAAGAGGTTTGTGATTGTGATTTAATTATTTCTTTTTACTCTATTTATTAGATGTATTGAGAAGTAGCATATAACATTAAGGATTGTTTTTGGTTCATTAATGGCAATCAGGTTCTTGAGATTTGAAAGAAACAAATGGAGGGTTTCTTACAATTCACTAATTTTACTTGAACACTTATTGACTCATGGTCCTGAGAGTGTAGCAAAGGAATTTCAGAGTGACAAAGAGGTTATTAAGGAAATGGAAAGCTTTCAGTTCATAGATGAGAAAGGGTATTTATACGTCTCTCTGCTGATGTTTTTTCTTGGGGATTTTTATTTCATTGGCATTATGTATTTGGTGTGATTAAAGACAAATGAATTTGCAGATTCAATTGGGGACTTACTGTTAGAAAGAAATCAGAGAGAATAGTGATGTTACTTGAAAAAGAAAGAGTTCTGAAAGAAGAGAGGGACAGAGCCAGGAAACTGACAAGAGGGATTCAAGGTTTTGGTAGCTTTAGTCAGAGGTCTTCTTCAGTGCAAGGAGTTCTTCAGGATACATCACATGGAACATTGGTGAGAAGCAATTCGCAGTACGAGCATGGTGATTCTCAAGAAAATCAGCTTGATCACTCGAATAAAGAAAATCTGACGCGAACGGATAAAACAGTAAAGAAGAGCTCTGACTATGAAAATTCTGAGGTGAGCAATATTGGAGCAGAGAATTCAAACGGTAGTGATACATTCAACAATGACTGGATGCTTGAGAAACCTGAAACAAGTTTCAAAGAGAATATGGCTCCTAAAAAGGAAGAGTTACATGGATGGAGCTGCAAAGAAGAGGATAATCCACTCTTGGATTCAAGAAGAGATGAACCAATTATCACAGAAGAAGACCACCCCTTTAGTCTAACCGAGAAGGAAACTGCGGCTTCTCTCATTTCGGAAAGAGTTGGAATCCAGCAATGAGTACTTTAAAGGCTGAATATAGCACATATCTCATCTGCAAATTATCAGCATATCTTGCTAAGATTATTGTCTCTGTCATAAAGCTTCTCAGGTTTGGTATATTTTAGTAACTAGTACCTTTCAAGCCTTTGGTAGAGTAGAACCCTTTTGTCCTACATCGCTTATAAGAGAGTCCCAATTTGTGTTTATATTTGATTATGTCTTAAATGGCATTAATTTTTATTGTGGGTTTATTGGTCTTGTCTGCATGTAAATGCTCAGGATGAGCTTCTCCTTCCTTTATTCTATTCTACTCTATTTTTGGCACAAAAAAACTTAGCTACTCAACATAGGTTCTTCAGTTGATTGCATAATCTTAAAGAGAAACCATATCTGATTCTGAAGGGTTGATCTCTGCGTGCGGATTGTACAGTACAAAGTCAATATTTTAAGGGCATTGACTATATGATTTGTAATGGTTTGAGTTCTTGACCTTCACTAGTTTCTGTTATTAGAGTTTCATGGTTGGCTATTGTGTTTGATGCTAGCTAAAATTGTTCTACCAGACACATAGTACGATACAAAATTCAACTCTTGAAGAGGAAATTGGCACTGCCTGCAACATCCAATGCACAATAGTTCAAACCATTTAAAAAACAAGCAATGGAAATATGCCTAGTAAAAAAATTGAAAAAATGAATATACAATTGAAATTTAGCTTATCAAATCTTTGTACAGAATGTGGTACTAGAATGACTTCCTATTATTTGCTTTATATAAAAAGATGAAGCGGGAATGGCTAAAAAATCCGCATCTATTCTATACGTGCAAGATTACTACGCACAATGCATGTACATAACATACAAACATGCATGAATAAATGGAATCCTAAGATTTGCACAACCAGTCTTGAATTGCAAGACGCAATGCATGATTGGGAGTAAGATGCAGGTGGCTCAACCTCAAATTAGTCATTGGAGATGTTTCACGGCCATTTTCCAACCATCCACGCATAGCTTCTCCTTCGTAAGTAAAACCATCAGCTGCCACCTGGGGATCATGCATTATTTCCTGAAAGAATTCATCAGATGCGTAAGCTGCATGGTGTAACATACGATACCTTCACCTCAACAAGAGATGACTAAGCTATAGCATTCATTAAAACTCGCTAATCCCTGCAACACTATATGACATTTTAACTTTATGCTCAACACAAGTAATGAATTGTATAGTCCTAGAATAACAATGCCAAGTTTCCTGCATACAGAAATGACAATTGATACGAAAGGACGTGTTTGTGTGTGCATTTCCAAACATTAACAACCACAGTTTATCTCAACTTCATTAAATGCATTATTGACACCAGCCCACCTGAAGAATGGGGCACAAGAAAAATGATGGCACTGGCCGCTCTTCTGAAACATGCAACTGTTCCAATTCCCTCACCAAAGCAGGTGTCAACTCAGGTCTTTCCCTTCCATTCAATTCACAGAACTGTAGCCCCAAGTCCACCAATCTTCTTGCGACAAATGTTGGCCATTCTCCAGCAGAGGGATCCAAAATTGAGGCTAATTTTCCACATGACATTGCTCTACGCACCTCACCTACTATACCAACAGGAGGCTTTCCAGTGAGTAGCTGTAAAATAATCACCCCAAATGAATAGATGTCAGACTTGGTTGTCAGAACTCCAACTCTATGGAACTCTGGATCTGTATATGGAAAAGCACTCTTTGGCTCCGTAACTCTGCGAAAACTTGGGCAATGAAGGGTATCATCTGTTACTAGCCTGCAAATCCCAAACTCACATATTTTGCAGCCAAGTTCAGAATCTAGTAGGATGTTTTGTGGCTTCAGATCACCATGAACAATTTTTTCAGGTTTAGAAGAGTGCAAGAAGCAAATTGCACTTGAAATTTCAGCTACAATCCGGGTTCGATCCTTCCATGTCAAGGGAGAAATGTTTGTTCTCCTGAAAAGACGGTCATGGAGGGTCCCATTAGGCAAGTACTCATACACAAGAGACCATGCTTCTGGACATGAACCAAGCAAAGTCACCAGATGAGGATGTTGCAACTTTCCAAGAACTTGAACCTGCATAAATAAACATGTACTTCAGATAGTGTGAGAAATGACAGAAGGCAATCTACTCAAAGCAAATCCTTATTTGGCAAGTATTTTACAGGTGCACAGGGAGACACCACATCTAGACTGGTTGGCACCTTCAGGTGCCATTTAATTGCTCCTAGAATTATCAAAGTACCCAAATGCTGCTCACAGCTTGCTTATCTTAATCCTAAACACTGAAATTTTGAAGGTTGTTTCAATACTTGAGTTAGTGCACTATACAGGTCTATGTGTGTATTACTGCCCCTAGAGTTATCAAAGTATCAAAATTTACTATAAGCTGATTTAGTCTTGAACACCAAAATTTTGAAGATTGTTTCAGTACATGGGAGAGCACACGTTGAGGGTCATGTCAACATTATTGTTACAATTTTCAGCAACTCAAACTACAGATCAAATCCTGGCAATGTTAAGATCCTATATTTAACTGCCAGAGATGTCAAATTCAGAGCTTGGTAGAACAGCAGGTATGCACTGAAGGGTCTGACAAGCAGTCGTAAGATACAAAAGTCTAAGGAAATCTAAAAGCTGTCAATAGTAGCACTACTATTTAAAGAGAGAGGGAGGTGGGTTGGAGAGAGAAAGAAGCTGACCTCTTTTTGAAACTCTGACTGCCCTTGCATGTTATGTGAGTGCAGCTTCTTTATAGCAACAGTTCTTCCCAACATCTCACCCTTGTAAAGACAACCATATCCACCCTGGCATATTTTGAAGCTTTCGGAGAAATTACATGTAGCAGTTTGCAAATCTGATAATGAGAATTCTGCTAACTCAGGCAACTCTTCAACACAACCAATAAACCCATTGCAGTTTGGAGCTCCAGCTTGCCCACGGTTTCTCCATCGTTCAAGCCATCGAACGGCTTCCATTTTCTGCCGTTGGATCCTTTGCTTTTCCTGCCGTAGAGATCCGATGGAAGTTTGAACAACTTTCAACTCTCCAGCCACTTCATCTTGCCTACGATTTGCTTCCTGTGCACGACTATCTAAAAGAGCAACATTTCTCATGATCCTTTGTAGCTCTCTAGTTGCTTCTTCTTTCTCTCTAAGGAGTTCTGTTTGTTCCTCTATTGTATTGCTCAATGCATCCTCAGTTTCTTTTCTAAGCTTAACTTCATTTGCATAAGCAGAGTCAAAGATTTTGACCTGAAGGAAACAAGAAATTAGAACCCAGGTACTAAAGCATATGACAGAATCAAAGATTCCCATTATTAACAATGTAGCTAGGATCTCCCACTAGTGGTAAAATCTCCCAATGTTATGAATTTGGAGCAAGTACTTCTGAATTGGAAAAAGAAATTAAAAAATAACAATATACAAATTTGTCAGTTAAGTTTACTATTCATTACATGCTAGATGCTCTGAGCAAGTCCATAAATAGAGGGAAGAATGATGTAATCATTTTTACCTTGCTGATGGCTTCCAAAATTTGGAATTCCAATTTTTTGCGCCTTAATAGCTCTTCAGATGCTTTGTTCCTTGATGCTTCTGCTTCTATCCTCATTTCCTCAAGCTGACAATATAAGCTCTCTCCTTCAACCTTTGCATCAGAATCTGAAGACACCCTTCTTTCAGTAGAAGTACTTGAGCTACTACTTGAAGGGCTAAATGTAATCTGAGTAGTGTGGGAAAAACATCCATTGGTAGCACTACATCTAGTGTTTAAGGCCAACTCTTCTGCACAGTTTGAATCAAGTTGAACCAAATTGCTAAGTTTTGCAGAAGTAACACCTATAGCAGAATTACATCGTAGATGCTCTGGATAGAATGAAACTTTGTTATTGCCATATCGCAATGATCGAGACCTTTGAGTAGCATCACTTTCTCCTCCTGTGAAACTTGATATTTCAGAAGATTGTCTTGTCCACACATGTTTCCCTTTGTTTATAAACCAAATTTCACAAAAGAAGGGGGCACTTTTGACAACATAATTTGCTTTTTTGGAGCTCCTTTTAAGCTTCATGCAGCTGTACTTGGCCATTAGGATTTCATGCGACAAAAACAATAGATAAATTACTCGACAAATGAATAAAAATGTAAGCAATATCTGTATATTAAACCAAAGGCACATAACCAGCAAAGCACTGCAGATTTTCAGCATATGTAAAAGTAACAGGAAAAAACGACATCAACAGAAACACTAAGATCATAACCAGAAGTTCACTAATTGAATTTTTAATAACAGGACCAGTATATTATCAACTTATTTTGCTTATGTGGCTGAAGAAATTGAACTCAGCTCCAATAGTCAATCAATAAATTTAGACCTAGACAGAAATATATATCAATTATTCAAATCAATTTATGGTATAATCATACATTTGCCTATCATTGCATGATACGCAGATCCAAGAAACAAGACAATCCATAAAAAAGTTGAGGTTACAGCAATGCAGCAAAAGCAATATCACTAAAGAAAATATATTGTATAAACACATCCAGAAGTTAATCATCAAGCAGAAGAAGACTTGATTCTGACAATAAGGATTAGTTTAAAAAAGAATGATTGATAAGATACTTGCTTTTCTGGTACTGCCCCCATAACAAGCTTCCTAGCACCATGTCTATTCACTAACTGTACTATTCCCTTGGCAATTTGGTCACATTCAGTTGTAATGATACTCGCTTCAACCTGCAAAATTACATATTCCCTAATATCTGTAAATAACCAGAAATAATGCAATGTCTAGGGGGATAATAATTGTTCAGTATAGGATAGAATACATCACATGGCCAATTTTAAATGAGAGAAAACAAAGGGATACAACCAAAATTTGGAAGTGCTGCATTTTTTTAGTGTTGCATCACATAGTTCTTATCTGTCAACTACCAAAAGAGCATCCCCCAAAAAAAAAAAAAAAAAACTACCAAAAGAGCAATAATCATTACTAAAACTCTTAAAACCAGAAGGAGAAAATTAAATACAATAATTCAGAATCAGGGTTCAACCTCACATAAATCCTTTGGGAACTAAAACTCATGAGTAGTTGGCTCAACTGCATGGATCATTTGTCTCTGTGATGTTCAGTTTAGGACCAGAGGTATCACACAAAGGGTATCACTATTATAATTCGTCACATTGAAGTGACTGATGTACACTACACTATTCATCAACCAACCACTTATATCATGATAGAGACAAGCTATGCCAAATTCAGATGAAAATAAGATCCAAAATAGGTGTTGTTTCTCAAAGACCTATTTAAAAGAGCTAGATAAATTACTGAACTCAATAGCCATAGTGAAAGCTAATAAGCTATTTTTCAAAACCACCCCTAAATAAGGGGAGTAAAATGCCGTAATTGCATACCAAGCACATGAAAATTATTTGCAGTGATTCATTGATTTCATGTTCTTCATGAAGCAAAGAGCTAAAAATCATAAATCAATGGACTAAAAAGGCATTATCACAATTTCTGGAAAGAGTAGAATTCTACAAAAGGAGTACAAACTAAAAAAATCTACCTAGAATAAGATATATTTAGAACAATATACACTGCTTTAGTAGAAGAATTTGGAAGAGTATACACCTTAGCTCTATGACAGACACCCAAATAATGTTCCAAAAGCTTATTAGTTTGCTCTCTTTCCTCCCTTCTATGTGCCACCACAACTTCAGCATTTGCTTGACTTGCCGGTAGCTTCCCCACTGCAGTACATGTCTAAAAATCAAAATAACTCACACAAAAACAAATCAGTACAATTCTGTAGCTAAAGAAACATGATCCAGATTTTACACAACTTGAGATTTTCAAACAATAACAGAAAAGAAAAGTGATTTGTTTTACTTATTTGTGGAAAATGTCTTTGTTAAATCAGCAAGTAAATGGAGCAAGATTATCCATGTAACAAGAATTTCATTAAAAAAGATAATAAGAAAGCTAACCACACAACAACCTCAACTAACAAGAAAGAAGAATTGATATTGAGAGAGAGAGAGAGAGGTTACATAGAGTGGGAATCAAGAGAGAAGGCTGGTGAACATAAAGAATACAAATTTCTTTGCTTTGAAAGCTTTTAAAACTCCATAGAAGCAAAGTTACAGCTTTCTCTACAGATTTCCCCACAGCAACATAGACTTTCTCATTGTCAGTAATACAACCAATACTACTGCTGCTGCTACAGCCATTAACTTCTTCAACAATATTTGGCAACTGGGTACTCGCTGTCCGGTCAAAAACTGGCCGGAAACCACCAGGAGAAGAAAACCCAGAAAGGGATTCC
>CANYLF011792935.1:0-11870 GCA_948193215.1 Bocquillonia castaneifolia | reverse complement strand
TATAATTTACTTTCTAACCTATTTTCCTACAAGTAATTCAACAAAACTTATTTTATTCATTATTTATTAATAATTAGACTTATTTTGTTCATTATTTATTAATAATTAGACTTTCATAATTTTATCTCATATAAATAGTTTAATAAATAAAAAAAATACTACCTTAATTCCAAATATATATGCACTTTTTCCAATTTGAATGTTTCAAAATAATATGCATTTTTTAATTACATTTGTCAGTAATGTCTAAAATATTTATATTTATTATGTACAAATTGTCAATGTAATGTACATATTTTGAGGCATTAATGAACTTTTAAAATTTTAATAAGATATTTTAGAAATAGTCAATAATTTTTTTTAGGTATCTAACTTTATCAGTTCTTGAGTTTATTTAAAAATGTATAATATTTATTTAAAAGTATACATAGTTCTAATATGAATGGAGTATAAAATATAGGAAAGAAAATGAATTTTTACCTTTAAATTTTGGCCCCCTAAAACTAAAATCATGGTTCCGCCCTGGTTACAATATGACAGACACGGTCCTTGAAAGATAAAAGAAACCAAACAAACAATGACCCTTGTCAAGTAAACGGTCTTAAAATATGATAACTGACCTAATAGATTGTCGTACTAAATAAATAACCATCTTCAAGCAAACGGTCTCAGTATAGTAAAACGAACCACATGTTCCACACTCGATGAGAATAAACAAAAGTTATGTTCAAAAAAAAAAGTTAGGTAGAGCTTAAAAATTGAAACGTCTTGGTTGATTGACCACAAATATGGTCATATTATATTAAATAATTATAATAAAGTATTACAAAGGAGGATTGATGGAGTTTGATTCTCTGTCTTCTTTCTCCGGATCTATAAGTCTTTTCTACGGGTTTCTACAACACAAATAGAATGGTCAGAACACGATGGAACTGGGGGGTTCCGTTCGTACTCCGATACTTAAGTCAGTAAATAAGACCAAGAGAATAGAAAATAGAAAGGTTTAGGATTTAAGAAGAATAGAATTACCTCATTTATCCTTGTACTATTTTTTATAGAGTATGTTCAAAGAATCTGGGGTTTTGGGAGCACTTGCTTGATTTCTTACAAGTGTCTCTACGGTCCCCTATTCCCTTAGTCTTCTAGAAAGATGCTATTTTTCTGTTATGTGATATTGTGCCTAATTCTAGTCCAATATCTACTACTCTATCAGTACTCCCCCCTCAAGTATGGTAAGTTATTTATGACTTCGCTTCGATTTTTAAGCATCGGGTGTTGTTGTTTGCTTGCTTTTCTTTGGTTCTTCTCTCTTTTTTTTTATATCCGCTTCTAAGAATATTAAGCGGCTCGATATTTTGTTTTTTAGGTTTTTGACTTTATCTTCAAAATTCCCTATTTTTCTATTTTGTAGATCCGCTTAGTTTGGTATCCGCGCATTTTGAGTTCCGCGTGAGAATGAGATTTTCACTTTTCAATATTTGTGAGGGAATTTTGAATTTTAAAATTTTTTGTTATTTTTATATCTTGTTAGTCTTTTCAAATTTCTGGCGCCCTTACAATCTGTCAGTTACTTACCCATTTATGACGAGACGGTGCTCCTCTTTTCTCGCGATGATAACTACTATTAATTAATTGCCGTTTTCACTTTTCGTGTGCCAGTGACTTTTCAATTATCTACTTTTTTCTCAACCGTTGATCTTGATTCGATTGTGCGGCCTTATTTTTACCCTGAGTTCTTCCTTTCTCTTATAAATTGTGGTTTTTTACTTCTTTCTTATTTTTTCTCTCTTTTTTTTCTGTGTACTTTCTTTAATCGCTTTCATGTGCATTCTCTTTGATTGCTTTCCAGATTTTTCAATTGCTGGTGTTTTTGCTACTTTGCTTCTCCGGGTACTTTCAACTAAAAATAGGTTCTTTTCTAATGGCTCTTATTAATTTACCTGACGAGTCTGCTGAAAATATTGCTGGTTTTAATACCATGATGACTGTTGTGATGACACAAAAGTCTGTTTTTACTGATTTGAATACTTATCATAATTTTATTCGTCAATATCCTTTACCTGATGGTTATTCTTATCGTTGTCCCAGTGCTGAATGCCGTGCCTCTGATCATTTAGGTAGTGATAGGGTTATTGTTTATGCGAGCCAATTGCAAGCCGGCTTGAGATTTCCCTTAGAACTTCTTTTGGTGAAAATTTTGGAGTGTCAAAATATTCTTCTATGTCAATTTCACCCTAATTCAATTAGTAGTTTTCTAGCGTTTTTACATATTGATAAACGGGCATATGTTGAGCTAATTGTACATAGATTTTTACAATACTTTAAACTGGCCCGCCGTAAGACCTAGATGTTTGTTTCGACCTCCTAGCGCAGTGCTATATATTGCTTCTAGGATGGTAGTCCTCCCAAAATTCATGGTATAAAAAATAGGTTTTTGATTGTCAAACATGCGGATGCTTTTCAGTCTCTTCCCCGCGATTGGGTTGTAGGTGTCCTTTCTAGCTGCAAAAAACTTAAAAAGAAAGAGCGGGTTGAATTGCAGACATTTTCTGCTCTTCTTTTTAGTAATGGGATGAGTCTGGACCAGCGAGTTTCTAGTTATCTCACTGAGAGATCTTCTTCTAGGATAAACTTTTCAAAAAGAGCTGGTAAAGCCCTAGTTTCTGATCGGCTTGTCGGTGATGATGATCCTGACATGGCTAGTCTATTAGCCGATATAGATGATGCCCAAAATATACTTCCCTTTTCACCATCTCCTCATAGGTCTAGGGATCTTTCCCAGGGGATTCGGATATTAGACCATCCTGGTAGTCCTATTTCTTCTTCTAGCTCATCTGATGCTGACCCGAATCTTGTAGCAGAGCTGGCCGCTGAAGCCGGCATTGCATATGGTGTTTTATTTGTCTCTTCTTTCCTCTTTTTACTTCCTTTAATTGATTATTATTTTTCTTTGCTAATTATAGAGATGCATTTTACTGGAATGTCTTTAGATATGATTCCTCCTCCAAGGCCTAGTAAGAGAGCTAGCATTTCTGGTGCTGCAACTACTACTCTATTAGCTCCTGTTATTAGTGGTGGGATAGTAGCTGGCACTACTGCCATTACCCATGTTACATCAACTGGCATAAGTGGTAGCGGCTTGGTATCTACAACCGTTGGTGCTATTAATTCTGTCACTTCTGTGGGTGTACCTACTCTTGTCGCCACTACCATCTGCTCTTTACCAGTTTATGGGGTGACTCATATGCACTCATCTGGTGCTATTGTTGCTACTAAAAGAGGGGGTTCCTCTGTTGCCCCTCCATGCTTTGACGGTTTTACGATATGCGGTGATGGTGTCAAGCATCCTTATGTTTTAAGGAAGGTTTTTTGTGAAGAATTTGGAGCACCTATTCCTGCCGTTGATTGGCTTCATGCTAACCGTAAGCAAATTTCTATGGAGAATGATGGTGTTGCCAGGCGGTTCTCTGAGTTAGCCTGTCTTCCTAAGGACATGGCTAAATTACGCTATATTCTTAAGATAAAAATTCTTAGAGAGACCCGTAAACTCTGTTTTTCTGTAAGTATAGTATTTTACTTAAAAAAATTTTATGATTTTTATGTCTATTAGTTACTTATTATTTTTATTAATATGAGTTTTAGGCTCTTTAACATCTTGAGGCTCTTGGTGTGGCCCATGCTAATGCTTTCAAATTAAGCAGCATAGCCAATGCTGATTTAACTAAGGCCAATGCTGATTTAACTAAGGCACTTGATGAAGTTAAAAGTAAGGATCTGGCACTTGCTGCTGTTGCCGAGTCACTGAAGGATAAGGAGGCTGAAAATACCCACCTTGCTGGTGCGTTGGAGCAGCAGCGAAAGATGTATGAGGAGCTTCAACATAAGTATGAAGAGATGGAGTGGGTCAAAGCTGAATTAGGGTAAGCAAATGCTGAACTGAAGTCATCTAATGCCACTCTTATTTCGGAGAGAGGTGGAGTTATTGTAGAGCGGCTTTAGGAGCAAGAAACTACCAAGCTTTTAACCAACCAGGTGCTTGTCACTTTTATAAAGCTTGTAGGAAGAGGGTGGTTAAAGAGGCACAAACGGCTGTGAAGTTGAATCCTGAGCTGCCTGAGGTGGATTGAGTGAGCTTGGACCACTTTAGCAAAGTTTCTTTTACCTCCTCCCGGCTTGTAGAGATTAATATCAATGCATTTTCCAACAAGGTTTGGTACAAATGTGCAAATGCTATTGGGATGGATGATGATTTTACTGATGATGTGTTTGATAATGATGACGAGGATGATGAACGTAATGATGATACACCATTGACTCCTCCTACTACTGCTGAAAATCCAGCTCAGATTCTTCCTCAGGCTGAAGAAATTTTACATCATGCTTTTGAACAAGAGGAAACTTTTGTTGTTCCCTCTACCCAAGCTGATGTCCACCCTTTAGTCGATGGCGATACTGTCACGCACAACGGTGGCATGCAGGCCGGCCAAGGAGGAAACCAGGAGATTGATATTCATGTTGTAGATTAGTTACTTTTGTAATTCTTTTTGAATATCCTATTGAACAATATTACATCTTTGAATGGGATTATTTTTCTGAAGTTGTAATTTTTTGTACTTTTGTGTTTTTCTTTCTGATTTTGCCTCTTGAGTTTTTTGAAACTTCTAATAGTTATTTGGTATGTCTTAGAGTCTGCTCTTTTCAAATCCTTTTTATGACTATTTGAAGCCTGCTGGTAAGACTTAGCTTATTCGCCTGGGCTATTTGAAACCTCTTATAGCAGGTTAATAGGACTTGGCCTCCTCACCTGGGCTATTTGAAGCCTCTTATGACGGGTTGACAGGACTTGGCATCTTTGCTTGGGCTATTTGAAGCCTCTTAAAGCGGGTTGATAGGACTTGGCGGCTTCTTCGCCTGGGCTTTACTTGGAGCCTCTTACAGCGGTTTGATAGGTTTTGTGCTGGATAAAAATGAGAATAAAAATAAAGATAAATTATTGTTAGAACCTGAACTTTTTCATTGATAACTGTGAAGGTGACAACTACAATTATTGATAGTATTTTCTCAATAGTTCGGCGTTCCAGGTCCTAGGTAGGACAGTGCCATCAAGATTTGCCAGTTTGTATGCCCTTTTGCCTAGTACTTCCATTATCTTAAAAGGACCTTCCCAGTTTGCTCCGAGCTCAAAAGGACCTTCCCAGTTTGCTCCGAGCTTTCTTACTCCTGCTTCACCTTTTTCCACATCTGCTCTACGTAAGACTAAGTCTCCCACTTTAAAGTGTTTGACTCTTACTTTTTTATTGTGATATCTGGCAGCTTGCTGTCTATATGCATCTGCTCATATAGCGGCTTATTCCTTTCTCTCTTGTAACAGATCATTATTATGACACTTCATTTTCTTCTTAATTATAATTTAACACATGCCAGGGTGGGAATGTTATCTTTGCTGGGATCATTGCATCCATGCCATAAGCTAAGTGAAAAGGGAATTCTCTAGTAGCATTTCTTGGAGTTGTTCTATAGGCCCAAAGTACACTGTAGAGTTCATCTACCCAGCCGCCTTTCAAGTTATCTAGCCGCTTCATGATCCCTTCAACCAGAGTTCTGTTGGCATTTTTTATTTGGCCATTAGTTTGCGAGTCTGCCACGGATGAGAAGTGTAGTTGTATATTCAAGTTACCACAAAAGCTTTGGAATTTCTTACAATCAAACTGCTTTCCATTATTTATAATCAAGGTGTGGGGGATGCCGAACCTACAGATAACCTCATTTCTAAAGAACTACTCAATTTTTTCCTCAGTGATGGTGGGTACCGACATGGCTTCTATCCACTTCGTGAAATGATCCACTGCTACAATTAAGAACTTTCTTTGGCCAGATGCTTGTGGGAAAGGACCAAGGATATCCATTCCCCATATGACAAAGGGCTAGGGGCTTTCCAATTGGTGACTGGTAACGAGCCGGCAGATGGCTCACTTTAGCATATTTCTGACACTTGTAACATTTTTCCACCAATTCTTGCGCATCTTTATACATGGTTGCCAAGTAATACCCTTGAAGGAGTGCTTTTCTGACCAGTGTAGGGGCTGCTTCATGTGACCTACAAATACCTTCATGAATATCCTTCATCAGTTGTAGACCATCTCCCGCTGACAGACATCGGCACCATGGATGAGATATGGCTTTTAGGAATAAAGCCCCATGTTGATAATGGTTAAGTGAAGCAATTGCTCGCAACCTTTGTGCCTCTTTCCTATCATCTGGCAACTCTCCTATTGTTTTGTAGGCAATGATCTGTTTCATCCATTCAGCCACTTCTGCTATTTCCAACACCTCCTCCGCTTGAACACTTGGACCGGTCAATTCTTCCCTTAATGGGATTTTGTGGAAAGCTTCTATCCCTTCAGCCGCTGCTTTGGCCAACAAATCTGCTTCCTTATTCTACTCTAGGGATTTGACATATTTCGACCTTGCCACCCCTCTCTGTGATCCTTTGTAGCAATTTCTTCACTTTCTCAAGATACTTTATCATTAGCGGCTCTTTTGCAATGAAATTGCCATTTGATTGGTTTACCACCAATTGAGAGTCACTATACACCACCAGGTTTTCTACCTTTACTTCTTCTATTAATGACAAGCCGGCTATCATAGCCTCATATTTTGCTAGGTTGTTAGTTACTTTAAACATAAGTTTTAGGGCATAGATGATTTGGATTTTACCGGGTCTTATTAGAAGGACTCTGACTCCTGCCCCTTTTTCATTGCTTGCACCATCCATATATAGCTCCCATCTCTCTAGCATATTATCATTTATCTGCTCCTCATTATCTCCCCCCATTTTGGCCATAAAATCTGTGAGCACTTGCGCTTTTAGTGCGGCTATTGGTTCATATCTTACATCATATTCTCCTAGTTGGATTGACCAGTTAACCAGCCGCCTGGATGACTCTAGGCGCTCTAAGGCTTTTCTTAGCGGCATATTCATTCACACCACTATAGTGTGAGCATGAAAATAGGCCTTCAGCCTCTTACAAGCCTCAACAACCGCTAGTGCCAATTTATCTACAATCGGATATCCGAGCTCCGACCTTTTTAGTACTCTACTGACATAATAGATCAGCTTCTATTCCCCATTTTCTTCTTTGATCAACACACTGGCAATTGCTTCTTCAATGGCAGCTAGGTACAAGTATAGCTGCTCGCCAGGTATGGGCCTTCTTAGGATTGGTGGTGAAGATAAGAATTCTTTGAGCTTTTCAAAAGCTTTTTGGCATTCTTTTGTCCAGTCAAACTTTTTCACATTTCTGAGGGTCTGGAAAAATGGTAAGGATTTCACTGCTCCGCAAGAGATAAATCTACCCAGTGCTGTTATCAGGCGATTAAGCTTCTAGACTTCTTTCACATTCTTTGGCTGCTTCATATCAAGTATGGCTTATACTTTCTCTGGGTTAGCCTCTATCCCCTTCTCAGAGACCATGAACCCCAAGAATTTTCCTACTTTTATCCTAAAGGCACTTTTGTTCAGATTCAGCCTCATTCTGAACTTTTTAAAAATGCTGAATACTTTTTAAAGGTCTCTTGGATGGTCTTCTTCCCTTTTACTCTTGATGATCAAATCATCTACATAAACCTCCACCGTTCTTCCAATCTACTCTTAGAACATGTAATTCATTAGCCGCTGGTAAGTAGCACCCGCATTCCTTAGCCCAAATGACATCACTCTGTAATAATAGGTTCCCCCATTAGTGACAAAGGCTGTCTTACTTTTATCGGCTTGGCTCATTGGGATTTGGTGATACCCGTTAGTCGTATCCACAATTGAAAAAAGCTCATGACCTGCTGTTGAATCAACCAGCTGGTCTATACAGGGTAGAGGGTAGTTATCTTTTAGGCAAGCCTTGTTGAGATCCGTGAAGTCCACACACATCCGGTGTTTTCCATTAGGCTTTTTGACTAGCACTACATTGGCACACCAGTTTGTATCCTGTGTTGGCTTTATGAATCCAACTTCTTCTAACTTCTTCACTTCTTCTGCTATTATTCTCTTTTTCTCCATGTTGAATTTCCTCTTCTTCTGTCTCACTGGTTTTGCCTTTAGGTCAACCGCAAGCTTATGTGTCATTATGCTCGAGTCTACACCTTTTATCTTCCTTGGGTCTATTGAGAACAAGTCCTGATTGTCCATTAGAACATCAGTGACTCCTTTTTCAGTTTGCTTCTTCATTCATCCCCTAATCTTCACTTTGGCTTTTGTCATCCCAAACTATTTCGTTATATCACTAGGCTCTGTTCTTTTTTCTCCTGTGTGAGGAGTCACGATCTGTTCGATACTTGACAATGGCTAGTGGTGATTAGAGGAAATCAGGAAGCATCCTAGAAGTGCTATATGGTAGCCGAGGGAGAAAGGGAACGAGTGGCTTTTTTACTGGTTTTAGAGCCGCTAGTTCCCCTTTAATAGTCAAGTATGCCTTTTTGGTCATCAAGTTGACTGCACTGCCCTCATCTACTAATAGTCTACACACTCAATATTCCCCTATCATGGCTTCAATTACCAGTGCATCGTTCTGCGGTTCTTTCACATGAGCGGTATCTGTGTGATCAAAGGATACTTCATGGAAGTTGGTGTTGATGGTGAACACATGTTGCCTTTGCTTCTTCTTTGGCGGTTCTATTAGTGGGTTTCCCCCTGTTATGACCCCATAAAACTTCCTTTCAATCCTTTTCTTTACTGGCGGCGGTTCATTTCTCTCCTCTTTCTTCTCTTCCCTTTCTTTCTTCTGCTCAATTTCTGTATTCCTCAAAAAAATTTTCTGTTTTCCCTTATGTATTAGCCGCTCTATTTCATACTGTAAATTCCTACATTCTTCAGCAGTGTGGCCATGGTCTCTGTGATATTTGCAGTATTTATTCTGGTTTCACCTATCCTGTGATTCTACCCTCAATGGTCTAGGCTTTGTAATTTCTTCCCCATTTTCTTTGATCCAGAGCAAGATGTCTTCACTACGAGCAGTCAGTGGTGTAAAGTTACCGTGGCTTGGGTAATCTGGCTGAGTATTGTATTCTGAGCGGCTCCTATAAGGTTCTTTTCCACCTTTACCATCACGGCTCCTTTCTCCTCTTCGACTGTTTTCCCCTCTCTTCTCCATATCTCTCCTATCATTCCATAGGGCATCATCAAGATCCGCCTTTTTCTGAGCTATGGCAATTGCCTCGTTAAAGGAGGTTGGTTTTTTTGTGATAAACTTGTTATGCAGCTCTTGAAAATGGGTGCTCTTTCTTAGAGCTTCTATAGCTGTTTCCTCATTCAGGCTTTCTACCAACATTGCCTCCTTGTTGAATCGTAATACATAATCCCTTAAGGATTCATCCTACCGCTAGATACATCTATTCAGATCATTAGACTTCTTTGGGGGTTGAACGTTTGTTCTGTATTGCTTCCTGAATGCGGTTTGTAGATCTACAAAACTATGAATTGAAGAGCTAGGAAGCCAAAGGTACCATTGCTGCGTGGCTCCTTTGAGTGTAATGGGAAACACCCTACACTTTATAGCATCTGTAATGCCATGTTGTAAGCTCATCATGGTAAGGAACTTAATTACATGTTTCTTTGGATCTCCTGACCCCTCAAATGAGTCCATCTTGGGGGTCCTGACCTTGTCCGGTAAAGATTCCAGTAAAATGGTCACGGATAAGGGAGATTCGCCATCACTTTAGAAATCCTCATCCAGATCCCCCCTCTTTAACCTTTTAAACACATCCAAGACTTGCTGCTCTACCCCTACAGCTATTAGCGGCCTCTCCCCCTGTAGCCCTACGGGTTTCTACCGTGGCCTCTACCGATCTCTGATTCATCACCGCCTTCAAGAAAGTATGTTTTTGGGTTGTAGTAGTTGGTTATCTAAGTATGATAGGTAGGTGTATAGGGGATATATTGAGATGATTCTAGGATTGGCTGAGTGTTTTGTGGTGGTGGGGATGGTAGTGGTAGTGGTGGTGGCGGTGGCGGTGGTAGGGGTGGTTGGTGATATGGTCCAGAGTTGGGTTGGGCATATTGTTGTAATACTTCGGCCATTCTCTGCTGGAAAATGCCAGCCATTTAAGCCATCAGGTTAGACATTGTTTCTTGCAAGTTTACCTGGGGTTGTATTCCTGGGTTGGGTGTTTAGGTAGAAGAAGTTTGATTTTCTGAGAGCGTTTGCATGGGTATTGGTATTGTTGTATTAAATCTGGGTTGAGGGAATGCCAGGAATCTTGCTGTTACTCTTTGGTTAGAAGTGTAAGGATGCTGATGGGTTATAGTTGTTGAAGGACCTGTAGGTGTCCAATCAAAGAATGGAAGTCCTCCATTTCTGGGTAAAGGTCCGTGTTGTTGAGAAATGTCTATTTTTGTTGCCACCGGTATTCCAGTGACTGTGTTATTATGCACGGTCTCCGCACCAACTAATGGAGTCTGATTCTCCATGCGGGTCTCTATCTTCTTTCTCTGAGTCTATAAGTCTTTTATGCGGGTTTCTACATCACAAATAAAATGGTCAAAACATGACGGGACTGGGGGGTCCCGTTCGTACTCTGATGCTTAAATCAGTAAATAGGACCAAGAGAATAGAAAATAGAAAGGTTTAGAGTTTAAGAAGAGTAGAATTACCTCTTATATTCTTGTACTATTCTTTATATAGTATGTTCAAGGAATCTAGGGTTTTGGGAGCACCTGCTTGATTTCTTACAAGTGTCTCTATGGTCTCCTATTCCCTTAGTCTTCTAGAAAGATGCTATTTTTATGTTATGTGATATTGGGTCTAATTCTAGTCCAGCATCTATAATAATTTAGTAGAATATTTCACATTTAATGCTAGCCTAATAAATAATAATTAATACTTAATATATAATAAGAGTTCATAATTCTATGTAATAAACTCATTCAGCTAATAATTTGTCTTCTAAGAGGGTCAAAATACATTAGTTCCTATATTATAAAGACATTGGCTACAATACGAACAATACGACAGACAAGGTCCTTGAAAGATAAAAGGAACCAAACAAACAATGACTCTTGTCAAATAAACGGTCTTAAAATATAATGACTGTCCTAATAGATTGTCGCAATAAATAAATAACCATCTTCAAGTAAACGGTCTCAGTATAGTAAAACGAACCACATGTTCTACACTCGATGAGAATAAACAAAAGCTATGTTCAAAAAAAAATATATTATGTAGAGCTTAAAAATTGAAACGTCTTGGTTCATTCACCACAAATATGGTCATATTATATTAAATAATTATAATAAAGTATTACAAAGGAGGATAATTTACTTCAACAAATGGGTTTTATCATCCTAAATACATATTTTTATCCTTAAACTTTTACAGTTTTATTATTATAACCTCAAACTTTACTTTTCAATTTTTTAATTGTAATGTCTTCTCACTTAAGTTCTTAAACTTTAGAGTGTCTCATTTAGACTCATAAATTTCTAATTTTATAATGTCTTCTCCCCATCATTTATGGCGTTAAATACATCATTAAAAGGATGAACTAATTTGTACTTGATATAAGTTTAAGGGTCTATTTTAATTACTTTTTTTATATTATTAAAAAACATAAACTAATTTATTAATAAATATAGTTAAAAAATTAACAATAAAAAAATTAATTCATAATTATAAATTAATTTATAATTTTTTGAGAAAATAAATTAATTTATAATTGATAAGTATTAAACTAATTAGTTAAATTGACTAAATCAACTTGACTTACCTCAGCAAAATGGTTTCTTCATCATCATGACAACTTTGTGCTCAAACTTGTACAATTTTATCTATTATACTCCTAAACTATGCTTTTAACCTCTCAAACCCTTAAACTTACATTTT
>CANYLF011792618.1:0-11699 GCA_948193215.1 Bocquillonia castaneifolia | reverse complement strand
AAATTTTTATATTCTCAACTTATCAAAGTCTCATCCAATACAATCATCCCAATTCTTTCAACTTTGAACAAATTCACAATTCAACAACAACACATTATCAATCATATAGTCAATTAACTTACATAAATGATCCATTTATGATCCATTTATGAGAAAGGTAACATGTCCTCACAATTTCCTTTCCAAACCTTACATTTCATTTCAAATTTCATGGTGGCCACCTAGTGAGGCTATCTTGCTCAGCTCAGTCTCATTATCTCATAATAATTGTGGGTAGCTAGCCACTCGGCTCAACTTTCCCACATCACTCTTTTTCTTTCAGTGAAGCTGTTCGCTCGGCTCAGCTTCACTATCACACCCTTTATTGTACAAAGCCACATTTCTCATAAATTTTACATTTATGTGAGGCACAATACAATCACAACCAATTCACTTTACAACACATCATAACCAATTCATAACTCAATTCAATCAATATCACATCAATGCACCATCCAAATAAATTCAACCTTTCAAATATCAATTCATTCCACCAAAAATACATGAACTTAAAGAACATAAGATTTCCATTAAATTCAACCACTATCAATGCAACAAGCCAAGAGCATAAAATTATCAGTCAATCAACTAGAACATAGCAATTAAACTAACATAGCAATTTTCACTTAATATACACAAAGTTTAGTATATTAAATACTTACCAAAAGTATAGGACAACAAAGTAGTCCTAATGGTCTTTTCTTATAATCTCCTCGCTCTTGAACACACATGTTTACATAATCAATTCAAAGTGGAATTCAATAAACAAACATACATATATTTACTAATCATTATTCTGCCTATAACATAAAAATTTACCAAATGAACACCTATACATGATTTAATATGATGTATGAAATGAATGATACATGACAACATCTATGTACATGTAGACAGCTTACATATACTGGCTTTAAAAATTCACCAGAAATTATATACACATGATAAAATTCTAATATTTTACAGAGTTATACTTTCATCCAATTAGAAACCGTAGCAACAAGTATCCCCTCAAA
Source organism: Bocquillonia castaneifolia (assembly GCA_948193215.1). NCBI lineage: Eukaryota > Viridiplantae > Streptophyta > Magnoliopsida > Malpighiales > Euphorbiaceae > Bocquillonia > Bocquillonia castaneifolia. Next base: position 10,644 of record CANYLF011792618.1, on the reverse strand, counting down.
ATCATCTGTATAAATAAAGTTATAATTTTTCTAATACAGCTGCTTCTAACCCGTATAAACAGAGTAGTCCAATATTTGACCTTCAAAACCCAACCAAATAGATGAATTTTCTTCTGAAATTTTGTAGGGTTGTAGAGCACATCCTAAGGTTTCCATAGACATAAAATTCGTCCAATTTGGACTTGTATAACTCAAGTTATGATCAAAACACTGAAGTTGTTCTACAAAGTATAAAAACAACAATATGTACTTCAAAGAAATTCATATAATCAACCTCAAAATAATATTATTTCCACAAATTGATACATGATTCATGCTTGATCAAGTCTTAATAACATGATTACAACTTAAAATCATGTTTTTCCCAAATTTCTAAATGAACCCTAATTTAATTAAATACTACAAATAAAATACTTACCTTAATCAGACTTTAAACTTTCAATTATTCTTCACTTAATTGTTTTCTACAGTCTAAAGCTTTAAAAATAATGAAAATTTTTATGAAAGGAGGGTAAAGAGGGCAGAAATGAAAGGTAAGAAAAGGAAGAAGGAGAAGAAAGAAGAATATGAAGAAGAGGAAAAATACGTAATTGGGAAGAGGAGAAAGTAAGTGAAGGTTAGTGGATTTTGATGGATTTATCCACTACCTCCCTTATTATTATTATTTGTCCACTTATCCATTCTCCCACAGCCTTAAATAAAATTCTACCAACTAATTATTTTTCACTCAAACTTATACTATAAATAATTAATCCAGCTTTCCTTACAATTAGGTCCTTATTTTAACTTAAATTCCATAATTTTTATCACATACAATACTCTTCTACCACATCATTCTATGCAATGTATCACACAATATTATGATACAAATGACATGATTAATGATATGTTAATGCATATTAATTTTTATTTTAAATACGGGGGTGACATCCCTACATGTTATTTTTTGTTTTAGAAAAAAGAGGCAAACCACTTGGATATTTATCAATTATCACATTATTCTATTCCACGAACGAAAACAAAAGGACCTAATTTTCTCTTTTCTTGGTACATGGCCTAAATTTGAGAGCACAAAACCATAACTCATTAGAAAACTACTCTAGTTGAAACTGTTAAACTGTCGGATTTAATCTGCAATTATTTGAATTGATTTGACTAACTTTATCTATATCAATTGAATTGATTTAATATCCTTAACAATAAGTTAAAAATTGGATTGAATATTCAAAATAAACCACACAAATCAAACTGCAAGCACCCTGATAGTGGATGGGGTACACATCATAAAAGAAAGAAATAAAATATAGATAACTTTCAGCCGAATAATTACTAACTTTTTTTTTTGAACTGCTAATAATTACTAGCATTTTTAAGGAGAAAAGAATTTATTAATAATAATAATAATAAATAAATGAAAGGACTAAAATCGGCAGGATAAAATTCTTTTTCTGTGCACTGATTGGAATAGAGAATCATATATATAATTTTATTTCATCGGATAAAAAACAATGAGATCCATTCCCATCAACTTAACTTATGTCTAGTGTACAAATCTCTCAAATAAAAAAAATGATATCCAATACTTTTTGTAATTAAACTTTTAATTAGAGAATATAACTCTGAAATTTAAATAAAAATCCACTCAGAGGGATGATTAGCAAAGTTTCAATCAGATACAAACCAGTATAGATAAATCACACAATAAACGTACATCTTTCCCCAAGAAACAACAGAGGAAAGTGATCTTGTTACATTCATCGACTGAAACCAATCAAACCAAACCAATGCACTCGTCTTTTACCATTATAAGTTGATTACATGCTTAATTTACCTGTCATAGCAATCCATAATAAAATCCATGTAGATACTGCAAGCCTTAGATAAAACATTTAGTTCCAATAATAAAATACTTTAAATTTCCTGGACAAGAATCCCTTTAAACAATTCAGACCAACTAAACAACCCACTGACTATGATCGCACCGCAGAAGCACCTGTAGAGAACCCAAAAAAAGCAGCTTTTAATTAAAATGGCCATCTGACAGCTATTGAGGAGGATAAGAGCATTTGGAGTAAAATTGAAAAGATGGTGAACAACAATGAATCAGCCTCTTTAGAATGTTAATTTATGCAATATTTTGCCAGTCACACGTCCATGGGCAGATTAAGATGAGATGCAAGTTCCAATAGCACTCGTCTTCTAACCAAATCAAACTTAATTATGACAATCAAAACATCCACAGGAAGGAAAACAAAGTTCCAATAACGTCACAGTATGATGCAGAACTCCAGTTTTTGGCCGCAGTAATGCCTAATGAATGCATAAACACCCCTCTGGATAAAATCCTTAAACTATTTAAGCGAACGAATGCAAATGCAAAACTGAAAAACAGATACTAACTGTTAGTTGCTGCCTCTTCTTCCTTCTCCTCATCAACTGTTTTCCAAACAATATCTTTAAGGCCAGCTGACAAATTCTTGTAAAACTGTCAGTTAAACAAATTGATTTCAACGTTAGTGCATTTTCAAAAAAAAAAAATCAACATTAGAGCTGATAATGTTAAAATAATATTATGTTCTCAAAAAAATAACAAAAAAAAAAACATTTCTACAACTAGATCAATTGAACAAAAATTCAGTAGATTAGAGCCATCCAGGAAGTTCGATAAAACAAAAGTACAGTTCAGACAAGGAACCATCTTTAATTTGACTCAGGTCAGTGGTCATAAATTTATACCATGTGTGTGGCTTTTTGTTTTTACATTTAACAGAACTCATAATAATAATAATAATAATCACAACAACAACAAAAACAATGATGATGATAAATAATGATGATAATAATTCAAATTAATTGAAAAAAAATAATAAAGGCCATCATGGGAAAGCAGGTAGCATATAACTCTCAGACACTTCCTTTTCAAGACTAAAAATTCCATAATGCGATACTCAAATTGCAAATATATATATATATATATATATATATATAGACACACACACATATAACAGATCCCAATTAGCTAAGCATGTGCTATTAATTAACAGCTCTGTTCATCTAAGACTAGCATAGACATAAGATTATTCGTGCATGCTCCTAGTGGACATCAAAGATGAGGTATTTTTAACATTTTATCATATCTCCTTCTGTAAGATGCAATAAAGACGATGAAATTTTCAAATTTTTTATTCCATACCTTGTGAAATTCCAGGGTATCTCCGCCTGATTTGCGAAGCTCAACCATATAGAGAGAAGGGGCCACCTCAAGGATCTGACCAAAAGAAATTATATCAATAAATAATAGTCAACTTTGTAGAAAGATTATTTGCCATTAAATATATTCCTCAAGACATACTTCTGTTGCAATGGACAGATGTCCCTTGCGTCCTCTCTTCTCCCCTTGAAGCTTCATCTAAGATTGGGAATAAAAGCTAAATCAGAACTTTTAAATTTAATAGATCAAATAATCTCTGAATATGTTTCAGTTTCTTATTAAATTTTATCTCATTTACATCAATTAACAAGTATCAGTTAACTAATTGCATTCAAGTACCTTGAAGTTATTCTTCTTTACTTGAAAACCCAAAGGCATTGCAGCCTCTTCGATCTTTGAGATTATCTCATTAGCAGAATGTTTGGATGCAAATCTTGTTTCTCGTTTCACAAGTCCCTGGTCAGAAAAGGAAATGTAAACGCTATTAAGGCTATATGAACACAGATATGACCACAGAACAAATAGGTACATATGCTCATTAAGCTATGAAATTAAAGAGTAATTCCAATCACCAGAAACAACAGTTATTCTCAACAATTAGAGCAAAAGCTAATCAGATTTTAGACCATTGTAGAAGGGAGAATGGTGGGGTTGAGGTGTAAAAGTAAATTATGATCATGTCATGCATTAAGTATCAAATCTAGAGTCATGAAGATCCGAAACAATTGTTTCTTTTCAAATGTTTTCTTAGATTAAAAGTCTAGATCATAAGAAGAGAAGAGGAAGAAGATGATAAAACCACTGGTCAGAAGAAAATATACCATTTGTTTCTCAAAAAGACTACTGAGGTTGAGACCCTGGGATGTAGAGATAAGTTCAAATGCATTCATAGTTAAAGGCGCCACTGGCCCTATAGGAGGTTCTCGCTTTTCCACAACTAGGTCTGCACCATCCTGTTCACCACAAGGAAAACCATGAGCACACAAGGAAGAAAGTAGCAAAATGGACAATCAAAACAAATGAATCCTACCCCTGATTCATTGAAGATGGAGTTCACATCATCAAGACTAACTTCTTCTTGTTCAAAAACAGGTGGCTTATATCCTTTTTTAAACCACTCATTTTCGATAACCTCAGTAATAGTAATGCGCTGTTGCATAAGAACAGCATACATGTTAAATTTACAAGTGCCTGATCCTGCGATGCATTCTGTCTATTAAATATGTAAACAGAATTATATAAGAAAGGAGAACAGATGGGAACATACAGTCAAAGGATTAGGATCCAAAATTCTTTTGATTAGCTTCTTTGCGATCGTGGAGAACCATGGAGGACAAGTGAAGTCCGCCTTAAATATCTGCAATCATGTAGGGACCATATTTTAACCAGCTTTTGACCTAAAATGCATTGATAACATGTTTTTTTGCAATGGTTTAATTACCCACAGGTTTTCAAGTCTGAACAAGGTTCAATATCATTTTACAAACCAGAGGATTAAACACAAAAATGCTATTTGCTCTGCAGTTGCATTGAACTTCCGTTTCATCTTAGCTCTCAAATAAAATGAACAGCAGTAAATAATTTCTTAGTAGATTATACCTTCCAGGTGATCAGCAGACTAGCTTGTAATAGGCTCATTTGAAACTTTTGGGCCTTCTAATTTCTAAACCAGACTTGTCATTTCTCACGGACACACCAAACTGAACATCTTGAGTTAAGAGTTTATAACGATCTACTGGGGAATTCATTTCATTTCCAAATGAATTTTTATTTATTTAGGTTAGTTATAATAAATTTCAAATTTTTAATAAAACATAATAGCAAATGAAGTTTCATTTATACCAAACATGCAAACCGTAGATTTAGAAATGAACTCCACAAAACTTTATGTAATGCACTTATGTCAAACACAAGATAAAATATAAGAACAACATCTTGAGCAAAGCATTATGCATTAAAATAACGGGACTAGTCACCTTCTTGTAAAGAGACATAAGGTTGGATTCTTCAAAAGGCAAGTAACCAGCCATTAAGACAAAGAGAATCACACCACATGACCACAAATCTGCCTTAGCTCCATCATAGCCTTTATTGTTGATCACCTAGAAAAGCAAGGTGCCAAATAAGAAAAGGAAAGAAAGAAAGTAAGGAAGAAACATGATTTGAAGATGCCATTACCTCTGGAGCAACATAATTTGGTGTTCCACATGTAGTGTGAAGTAGCCCATCTTCCTAAATGAAGCATAGAAAAAAAACAGTTACAGATGTGAGTAAAATAAATCAAAATGACAGCTGACTTGCACGTCCCTAACTTGGAACTTAATGTTACATGTTGAACAAAATCAAGTGAAAAAAATACAGGCCAAGAAATCATGAAACTCACTCGAACTTGCTGAGGTAGTGCACTTAATCCAAAATCAGAAACTTTAAGAACTCCATTGGCATCCAGTAATAAATTCTCAGGCTGTGAATCAAAAAGCTATATTTAGCCATCTACTTTTACACAGCAATTAACATTTTATTCAAGAGATGTTTTTTTTTTAAAAAAAAAAAGGCTATTTACCTACAGCAAAAGTACGATGCGAATAACCTCTAAAAATCTAAAAGAGATATACTAAAATTTCTGATCATTAAACATGGTACAACTATTAAACCCCGAACCTTTAGATCTCTATGGTACACGCCTCTACTATGACAATAATCAACAGCATTAATAAGCTGATGGAAATACTTCCTTGCCTCATCCTCTTTCAGCCTTCCTTTACTCGCCTGGATCAAGGCACAAAAAATCCAATGTCAAATATTGAAGCTTAAAAACATCCATCCATGACAATAATCTGAACCTATGATTCTCAAACACATTCATCTTACGATTTTGTCAAAAAGTTCACCCCCGGTAACAAATTCCAAAACAATATATATCTTTGTCTTGCTTGCCATAACCTACACAACAAATAACAATGTGTAACGAAAGATTCAGGTCCAAATGATGAATAGCATAGGGCAAAAACAATTTCTAATTGTTTTAGTTAAAAAAAAGGGGCTTTCAAACCTCATACATACGGATGACATTAGGGTGTCTAATGAGTTTCATGGTTGAAATTTCACGTTTAATCTACAAATCAAGAGTTGATGAGTTAACAACCAAACAGAAACATAAAAATTGATGCGAATCAAGGATGAATAAATAGATTACCTGACCGATCATTTTATGCTTGAGAACTTTCTCTTTATCAAGAATCTTGATAGCAACATTTTCACCAGTGTCTATATTCCTAGCAAACTTGACCTTGGCAAAAGTCCCTTCTCCGAGTGTCCTTCCCAATTCATACCTTCCAACGCGCATCCTACTCCCACTAGTCCCTCCTCCTGCTGCTCCTCTTGAGGCCATATTCCACTTTTTGTCTCTAAAATCTCCCCTTTTTCTCTTTCTAGCTTTTCAATTCAATTTCCCTCCAAAAAAAATTCCCGTTGCAATTGGTTTTCTTGTTTTTTATAGATTATTATTATCATGGGTTAATCAATAGCCCTCTTCTTTTTACAGGGTTGCCACATCTGAGACTTTGTCATGCTCATCTTGCCTCTTAAAATGAAATTAAAACCCGACCAGCACAAATAAATCTTAATTTAATTAGCTAATTAGAGAAAACCTAGATTATGTTGAAACAGTAAAGGAAACGAAAGAAACATAATGATCGACAACAGCAGATTTTTTATCAAACATCTCGCCCATAAAATTCGGATCCCTAAATCAACGGCCAATGTTAATTATTTACAGCAAACAACAACAATAATTCAATCACTTAATAAAAAAAACATAAAAAAAATTTGAAAATAGGTTAAATAGAAATCCGAGTGCAGAGATCTCGATATGTATAGAATCAAAAATTAAACAAAATCTGAAAGCGAAAATAATATAATTGATTGTGATTTGGATACACAAAAGAGAGGGGGGTGTTTGGTGTGATAATGATTTAATTTTGAGCAATGATTGAGAGTATTTGGGATTGATGTAGTATTTGAAGGGTGGCTTTATTTGACGAGTCCAAGAGGCCAATTATAATCAGAGAGAGACTTTTCGGCTACTTGATCCGAATGTACTATAATAAATAATTGGAATATTGCAGGGCACGGACATTTTCTGTATGGGTTAAGTGCATTTATACCCTTAATGTTTTCTTATATGAGCGGATATGACCTTAAACTTTTTCTTTATCAAAAAGCTGAAAAATTCCTCAATCGATAAATATAAGCCCCTCGTGCTCCCTATCAGAGGAGCTAACGTCTGTTAACCTAAACCAACACATCACCTACCTCTTTCTTATTTTCATCTCATTCACCTGTAAATAAATAAATAAATAAATATATATATATGTAATGATGATTAAAATAAGAATAACAATATTTAGAAAAAGGTCAATCAACGGTGCTCCCAAATAAAGTCACTCCGGAGTTTATATTTTTTATTTTACTTTTATACGAATTTTTTTTTGACAATTGTTGTTATTCTGAATATCCGGAGTTTCATTTAGAGCCCTGATTAATCCCGATCGAGTGAGTTTCATTTGGAAGCATACTCTTCCCATACGGCCCCTAAGGATCAAATTCTCGATCTCCATGTGTAAAATCCTACATGCCCAAGTGGCTTTACCACTTGAACCACGCCAAAGTTATAATTATTAATTATTATGTACATTAACTCTCAATATTTTGTATTATTAATATAATTTATTTAAATTCATTTCTTCTAATTTTTTTTAAAGTTTTTGAGAGTCTACGAAAAAACAGTGTATTTTACAAACTGATAAATTACTTTTTAAAATTTTGAAAATTTTATATTAATAAAACATAATATTTACTATGAGATTTCATGATAATTAATAAGTAAATTTTTTTAAAAAAAATTCTAAATTAAAAAATGGTACGACCGTTTTCCGTAGTGTTAGCCTTGAAAAAAGTATAAACAAATTAAAGTTGTAAAATTAACGGCCCGAGAAGAACATCTAAACCTGGAAACATGATCAAGAAAGCTAATAACAGTATTGAGTTCAATAGGCTACCTCTCTTTCATCTTTCTTCTCATTTTACTCAATTCAATTAGTTGCAGAGGCTAAGTTAAAATGGTAGCCGATTAATGCATCAAGCCTGAGGTATTTTCGTTGGACAACATGGTATATGTTAGGTTGTTTAATATAAGACAAAAGCTTCAAATATATGCATAATATATAAAATATAAAATATAAAGTAAATTATAACCTAAAATATAATAATTTTATAAAATAGTAACATAAATATTTATAAGAAAGTGATGAGATAAATTTAGGGTGACGCTATTTTCAGGGCGAAATTTAATAAAGCCATAGCATAATTTTATAATATGACTAAATTATCTCTTAGTTATTTTAGTCAATCTTAATTTATACTTAAATTTATAATTGTCCAATTAAGGAATAAATTTATATACAAATGAATCTTTTTAATTATGGTAAATAATATTTTTTTCAATGATTAAGGTAAATAATTTTATTATCTACTCTTTCTAAAAAAGTCTTACTGATTATTATTCATGAAAATCTTTTATCTAAACTTCCTTTATTATCATGAATTCATGTTGAACTTTTTTTTAATAATTAATTCATATTGAACTTGATTAAAATTCCATTTAAATTATTTAATTTTACTATGAAGCGATCATTTACACTTGGAGAAAAATATAAAATTGAAAAATAATAATATTATATTTATGTCAAAGATATTTAAATATGATTAGAAACTATCATGAAAGATAATTAAGTTTGTTTATTGGTTGATATCACATGGAAAAGATTTCTAACATTTTAATCTTACTCATATAACAAAAAAAAGGCCCTTTGTTTCTTTTCAAGAAAAGAACCGTGTTTATTGTAGTTGAAATTATAATGTTAAAAAGTTTTATTGATAAAATGATACTACTTCAGTAACATATGCAAACTATAATTTTTTTTGAAACAACATATTTAATGGTAAATCAATCCAGTTGAGCTCTTTATCGCTGGATGATACTTATGCATTTAATTTGAGATTTATAATCGTACATATTGATTTGTGTAATCTAATTAAGAAGAATCATTGGGGTTAAACAATTTTTTTATGGGTGGGGATTTTTGCACTCCAATAATGTGTAAATGGACAATTATAACCTCATGAACTTTTATTCCCTTAATATTGTGATAGTTTTTTTTTTGAAAGAAAAAGAGTTGTAGTCATTCCAATACGTGAACCATTGTTTACAATTCTTTCCAAAATTCTAACTAAAATTTATCATTTTAATTTTTAAAATAGAATCTACGTATTCTAGTTTATATAATTTAAAATTAAATTAATATATATAAATATGAAAGCAAATCTGTACTTTTAAATGTTGATTTTTTGATACAATAATAAAAAAATAATTCATTTCTTTATAAGCAAATTGTATAAAACATTTCTAACAAAAATTGAAAAAATGGAATTAAATATTTAGACATTTCTTAATTAGACATGTATTTTTGTGTATATATTAAGTATATATTTATTTAACTAAACAATTTTGTTATCATACGTCTTAACTTCTAATATTAAAAATTTGGATACAAAATTTATATTTATATTATAAATAAAATATAAATATATAATTAAAATATAAATATAAAAAATTTGGCTTTCTTATAAATAAAAGTTTGTTATATAGAAAATATTGCAGCTAAATATATGTAAAAAAAATTACCTAAATAAATATATAGTTAATACACACATATGTATATAATTAAGAAATAATTAATTGTTTTAAAAACTTTTTGTTAGAATTTTTTATACAAATTGTGAAATCCCTAATTGGAAGGGAGTTCTTTCCACTCGTCCGAGAGCGAGAGGGACTTGATAAGTTATCATAAGTACGAGAGGAGAAAGGGAATCATAAGAGGTAAGCCTGGGGGGGGGGGGTGTAATGGTTGGTTGAATAGGTGTTTAATCACAAATCTTGGAAACAAATGTGGAAAATAAGAACACACAAATTTATAGTGGTTCGGCCAAGATTTGCCTACATCCACTTTCCCAACAACTATTAGGGTTCCACTAGTCAATCTTAGTTACAAGTGTTTAAGGATCACACTCAACCTTACAAGAAGTGATTTTAATCGCTTATCACCCAACCTATCTAAACTAACCCTTGAGCTCTCACACTAAAACCCAAGTCTCAAGTGTTTCATAGGCTAACACTTAAACCTTACAAGAGTTTCTAATTCTTATACCCACACACAACCCAACAATGATTGTTGTGAACAACAAAGAGCACACAAGGCTCAAAACAGAATAAAGTAAAGATTTTTGGCTAGAAAGCTTAGAAATAAGCAAACAAAGCTTTTAGGTTTCTCAATCTCAAATCTGAAGTTGTGTAACCCTAGCAATAGGTTTTT
>CANYLF011791393.1:0-10937 GCA_948193215.1 Bocquillonia castaneifolia | reverse complement strand
TCACACTTGATAGCAACATGTGTGAATTTAAATCCATAATCTCTAAGTTGTTGTTTGATCCAAAGAACTTGAGAACAACAACAACCAGCTGCCACATACTCGGCTTCAACGGTTGATAATGCAACGAAAACTTATTTTTTGCTACTCCATGATATCAAACTTTGTCTGAGCAATTGGCAAGTACCTGAGGTACTTTTCCTATCCAATAAGCTTCTGACAAAGTCCGAATCGAAGTAGGCTAAAAGATCAAAAGATGCATTTTTAGGGTACCAAAGACCCAAATTCATGTACCTTTTAAATCCTTTAAAATCCTTTTGACTGTATGAAGATGTGACTCTTTAGGAGATGATTGAAAGCAAGCACAAACACAAATAGAGAATATAATATCAAGTCTCCTAACAGTCAACTATAAAAGGGATCCGATCATACCTCGATATCATTTTTCTTCAACGGGGTTTGCCACTTTCATCCTTCCTAAGTTTGGTTGTTGTAGCCATGGGTGTTCTACTTGTTGAGCTACTCTCCATCCTAAACTTTTGAGAAGCTCCCTTGTATACTTTTCTTGATTGATGAAGGTTCCATTCTTTTCTGGTTGAATTTGCAATCCAAGGAAGAATTTCAGCTCTCCCATCATACTCATTTCAAATTCCTTTGTCATACATTATGAGAACTCTTCACATAAGCAAACATTAGTATCACCAAAAATATGTCATCAACATAAATTTGAACAATTAGGATATCATCCCTCTTCCTTTTAATGAAGAGAGTTGTATCCAGCTTGCTTTTCTGAAAACCATTTTTGATTAAAAATGAGCTAAATCTCTCATACCAAGCATTGGAGCTTGTTTCAAACCATAGAGAGCCTTAGTCAATTTGAAAACATGATTTGGAAATGCATGATCCTCAAAACCCGGAGGTTGTTCAACATAAAATTCCTCCTCTATGAAGCCATTTAAAAATGCACTTTTAACATCCATTTGAAAAAGTTTAAAATCCATGTAAAATGCAAATGCAAATGCAAGTAATATGTGAATGGCTTCTAATCTAGCTATGGGAGCAAAGGTCTCATCATAATCAATCCCCTCTTCTTGGTTATAGCCTTTAGCTACAAGCCTAGCATTATTCCTAGTAATGGTACCATTTTCATCAAGTCTATTTCTAAATACCCACTTGGTAGGATGATGCTTTGGCCTATCAACTAAAGTCCAAACTTTATTCCTCTCAAATTGGTTGAGTTCTTCTTGTATAGCAAGCACCTAAAACTCATCATTGATAGCCTCATTAATAGTCCTTGGCTCAATTTAAGATAGGAAAGCTAGAGTACTGAAGGTTTTGAGTTGGTTTCGATTACTTATCCCCTTGAATGTCTCTCTAATGATGAGCTCTTGAGGATGATTTCTTGGGTAGTGCTAATCCTTTGGAAGGTTGTGGATGTCCCTTTATGGAGCTTGCAAGTGTTGAGAAAGTTGAGAGTATTCATCACTTGGTAGAGCTACCTCCCCCTCATTTTTGGAGCTAGTGGATGGTTTTTCACTTTCATCAAGTTCTTGACCATCTCCATCTCCTTTTTCCTTATTGGTTGGCTCAAAGTGGAGATCATCCAAGTTTCCTACAATATCATCAACAATAACTACCCTTCCGGGATCAAGAGTACTAGTTTCATCAAATACAACATGCATAGACTCTTCCACAACTAGTGATCTCTTGTTAAACACCCTATAAGACTTGCTATTAGTGGCATAACCAAGGAAGACTCCTTCGTCTGTCTTGGCATCAAATTTTTCAAGGTTATCCTTAGTGTTTAATATGAAGCATTTGCATCAAAATACTCTAAAGTATGAAATCTTGGGTTTTCTTCCTTTCCAAAGCTCATATGCAGTTTTATTTGTTAAAGGTCTTTTAAAGACTCAGTTTGAAATGAAACATGCGGTATTGACGGCCTTAACCCAAAAGTATGAAGGTAAATCATACTACTTGAGCATTGTTCGAGCCATCTCAACTAATGTTCGATTTTTTCCTTTCAACTACACAATTTTGTTGGGGAGTTCTAGGAGAAGAAAATTGATGAGAAATACCAAAATCATTGTAAAAATCTTTAAACTTTTCATTTTCAAATTCTCTACCACGATCACTTCTTATGGTAAATATACAAACACCTTTATCATTTTGAACACATTTTGCAAGATTTTTAAAAGCATGAAAAGCATCATCCTTATGAGCTAAGAAACATACCCAAGTGAATCTAGAGTAATCATCGATGATAACAAATGCATAATACATGCCACTAAGGCTAGCATTCCTAGTAGGACCAAACAAATCAAGATGCAAAAGTTGAAGAGGTCTACTAGTACTTATCTTGTTCTTAAGTGCAAAAGAGGATTTTGTTTGCTTCCCCATTTGATAAGGTCCACAAACTCTATCCTTAGAGAATTTGATCTCTGGAAGACCAATAACAAGATCATCCTTACATGTCCTAATCTTCTATGCCACAACCAAGAGTCATTGTTGATGGAAATAAGACACTTGACATCTTGGTTGGTTAGATTCTCGAAATCAATTACATAGACATTACTAACTCTTTCTCTCTTGAAAATTATGCTATTATCCATTAACTTGGATACAACAAATGATTTAGAGTCAAAAGATACTTTGTAGCCTTTGTCACATAATTGACATACATTTAAAAGATTATGTTTCAAACCACTCACAAGCAACACATCATCAATGCAAGTTGAGTTAGGACTACCTACATTTCCAATGCTGATCACTTTCCCTTTTGCATTGTCTCCAAATGTTACATCCCCTCCATCTTTCATTTCCAAGCTTAAGAAAAGATTGGGATCACCCATCATATGCTTTGAGCATCCACTATCCATATACCACTTGTTGTTTGACCTTGTAGACTTCAAGCATACCTAAGAACATGAATCAAACATAGACTTAGGTACCCAAAGATACTTGGTACTTGGGTACTTGAGGGTTAGTTTTGAGTTGGTCCATTGGAATAGGTTTCAATTGGACCTTCATGTGGCAATGTATGTTGATATGGTCGTGTTCCATACAATAGAAGCATTGAGCTTTTGTGTTGTTATGGAATTTTGGCTTGCCTTTAGATGAGCCATGAAAGCAAACCTTTGGCTTTGATGCAATGTTGGCCTTTGGTTCCTTTGAGTTCCCTTTAGGCTTGGGAACTTTTGAGTTAGCCTTAGGCTTAGGTTTATCCTTTGCCTTTGGCTTACTCATCTCAAGCTTCTTTGACTCACTTTGATGAGTGTAATTAAGCTTTTCACTAGTTGAAGCCATTGAAGCTTTTGGATCAACTTTTAGAGAATCCAAAGATGAGGTTTGAACAATGAAGGATTTCACAAATTTGATAGGCTTAGATGATGAGGTAGATGCTCCCTCATATCTTAGTCCATACTTAGTGGAAGTGTATCTTTGTGACTTCAATAGATTGTCTAAATCTCCCTTTCCTTTGTGAAATTTTGAGATTGTGCTATTTACATTCTCAAGCTCCTTCTTCAATATCTCATTCTCCTTTTTAAGAGTCCCCATTGAAGATAGAGCTATAAGATTTTCTCGTAAAGTCTTCTTAAGATCATCGTTAGATGATTAAAGAGTATTTACTAGCACTTAAAGCTCCTCCATTTGTTTTTCATGATTAGTGCGTTTTTCTTTATAAACTTTCATTTTTGTAAAAAATAAACTGCACTTATCATTCAATGCCTCGATCATATCTAGCTTATCACATTCATCATCATCATTTGAATCACTATGGTAAGAAGATTGATAGATTACCTCATGTGAAGAATCCTTGAATGCCATGAGACAAATATTGGCCTTTTCACTTAGTTTGCTTGAGTCAGAATCGGTATCCATTTCATCCCATTGGGCATTGTAGCCTCTATGCCTTTCTTTTTATTCCTTTTGCTCCTTAGGTTTCTTTGATGAAGAACCCTATTTCTTGAGATTGTAGCATTCACTCTTCATATGCCCACTTTTACCACACTCATAGCATATGAGCTTGCTTTTGTTTTTCAAAAATCTTTTGAAGTTAGTTCTTCATCCTTTCTTTACAAGTTGATATGCCTTCTTCATCAAGAGAGCATACTCTTTAGATAATTTCTCCACATCACTATCCTCTTATTGACTATCACTTTCACTTGTCTCCTCTAATGCGTGCTGTGCAAGTATACACAATCAAACAAGTAATAAAGTGATGAGTAGAGTATCGTTCCCACAGAGATTCAATGTTAATTGTAATTCTAATTATTTAAACCTAATTTAATCAAAGTTAAAGGGTATAATTTATGTGAATTAAAACTAAATTAAATCTACATTAAAAGCTAAATTAAACTAAAGCAAGTAATCTAAAATGGGGTTTAACACAATAAGGATGAACTCAAGTACGGGGTAGATTTCAATGATTTTCCTTATTTAATCTAATTCAAATTTCTCATCTATGAAACTAGGTAAATTGTTTATAATCTATTCCTAGACTTATAAAACTAATTCTATTAATCTATTAAACCCTCTAATTAACTCATCTTCCGATACAATTAATCTTGGAAAATAATCAATCAATAAAATTATTAATCACAACCTTAAAACACCCAAAACTTATTAAAACAATATTCATATTCAAATTAATAAACTTTGGTTTTGCTAATTGGAGCTCTTATATAATTCAACTTCTGAAGCAATTATATAATCTTAAATCATGTAGATAATTGGCCAGAAAATCAGACAAGCATTAATGCAAATTAACAAAATTCATAGATATGAGAGAAAATTAAAAATTAAATTAAATAGGGTTTACATCATCCCATACTTGAAAAAGAAAGTTAGTTCATGAAGATGGAAAGTAAATCACAAAAACAAATTAAAGATAAAGAAACCATGGTGGAGAAAGAAAACCCTTGATGAATAAACGTCTTCAATCTTCAACTTGTTTTTGTGTTGGAAAATTGCCTCCTTGCTTCAAAAGAATTTTTTTAGATCTTGTTTAGAAGTTGTTTCCCCCTTCTCTCTAGGTTTAGATGGGTTTATATACAGAAGTATACAAATCCTAGGGCTTATTGGACTTTCTTTTGGCTTAAAATCACTAATTTTTGAACTTTTTCAATGCCCAACATGGCCCGTGTCACGGTTTAGCAGTGCCCATGTCACTACCCGTGTTGTATTCTGCCCAGATCTGCCAGAAATAAGCTTTCCCACACTACACATACTATGACATGGACATGTCACCGTCCATGTTACGTCCAATTTGCACTTCAGCTCATCTTTTCAAGGCCCGAACCTAGTTTCTGAAACCGTGATCCTATTCGTGACATCAAATAATAATTACCATTGATAGCTCAAGTGGACTTGTATTTATGAAGATATAAATCAACACATTCTCTAACACACCCTCTAAGTCCATGTCGTCGCCTATGTCACGTGCTAACTCCCTCATTTTGCTTCCAAATTCGCTCAAATTTTGCAAGTGTCCTAACAAAAGATAATTTACCCAATTAAAAACCAAATTGCATAAAATTGAGACATAAAAAAATAAATATGAAGTATTTTAACTTAAATAAATATATAAATTAAGCACACATCATCCTCTTGATGTCGATGATGATGGTGATGACTTCTTTCTTTATGATGAGAGGACTTTTCCTCTTGTTCAGCATTGAAGGCAATTAACTTTTTTCTTGTCCTCTTTCTCATCCTCATCATTCTCCATCTCATAGGTTAGAAGCTTGCCTATGAGTTCATCATGAGCCAATGTTGAGAGATCATTAGCTTCTTTAATTGAAGTAACTTTTGATTCCCAAAGTTTTTTAGGCAAGGCTCTAAGAATTTTATGATTGATATCCAACTTGGAGTAGATTTTTCTAAGCTTCTTGAGGTTGGTGGTGATGTCCATAAGTCTATTGGTCATCTCCATCACTCTCTCATTACGTTTGCATTTGAATGTCTCATACTCATAAATGAGCATTTGACATTTTTATTGTTGAACTTGAAAAGTACCTTCATGGTAGTTTTGTAGCGTCTCCCAAACATCTTTGGTAGTATCACAACATTAAACTCTACTACATTCTTCTCTTAAGAGTAAGTTAAGAAGGACGGTGACCGCCTTTCAATTCTTTGCATTTGCTTCCTTTTGCTCTTTGGTCCAATCCTTCCATGCTACCAACACTTCCTTTTCACCTTCTTTCTTCATTGGAGGAGTCCAACCATCTAGAACCACATCCCACAAGTTAATGGATTCACTATCAAGATAGAATTCCATCTTATGCTTCCAAAGCGGATAATCGGTTCCATCGAAGAAAGGTCCAAGGTCGTTTATACTTGCCTCTTGTGATGTTGATCTAGCTTGACACTTAAGGTTGTATAAATTCAAACTCCAAGCTCTGATACCAATTGAAATCCCTTGGCACCAAGAGGGGGGGGGGGGGGGGGTGAATTGGTGGATAATTAAAAATTAAAAAAAAAAATACACACCCACAACACAAACAATTTATAATGGTTTACACATAAACAATTCCTACATCCACTCCCCAATACACTCTTGGGTATTCCACTATCAATCTTAAATAATTACAAGAGTTTTTAGCTCGCTCTAAACCTTACACAGTGGTTTTCTTCAAGGCTAAACCCACTAAACCAATCCCAAGTATTTCTCTCACTAAAAGCCCTTGACCTAAGTGTTTTTATCTTAGGAGAACACTTAAACCTTACTACAAATCAATTCTTAAACCTCACTCACCAAGAGCTAGCTTTACAAGGAATTACAAGAGCTCACAAGGCTCAATTGAATCAACAATTACAGAATAAAATAGAAATTAAGGTTTCCAACTCTATTGAAGTAATTCACAACAAATTGAAAGATTGAAAGTTGTTCATTACCTCCAAAATGAGTTAGAGAAATGCTTTTATACCTCCTCTTGAGTTTTTGGCAGTTGCTGCTTCATTAAATGCATTTATGACTGTTTACACAAGCTTTTTAGCTTTTAAAACCGTGTAATAAATGCTGCTGACAAGTTAGAAACAATTGTTATGAATTAGCAATGAGTTCATTGTGAAAGACACGAACTCGTTGTAATTCATATGAATTCGTTTCTTCTGGGTTTAAACAATGCGCACGAGCTCATTATGGAGCGCTTTGGTCGTTGTTGATATCACAACGAACTCGTTGTGGTGTTCATTGTGACTTGTTCTTCATTCATGTGTCTCTCTGGAACTTTGTGTTAATTGTCATCTAATTTACAATGATCGTGTGTTGGACAAGCAACGATCGTACGTGTGTTTTCACCACGATCGTTGTGAGTTGAAAACTTTTAAAAGCAATCTAAAAAGTCTTAGAACAAGATTAAAAGTTAAATACTTTGACTTAGGTTAATGACCAACATCAAAATAAGGATTAGTTGCCTGAATAGGTCAATAATTTCCCCCTTTTTTATGTTGACAAAACCTAAGTCAATTTGGGTGAAAGTTTTGAGGTAAAATGCTCAAAACTCCCCCTCAAAACCAACATACAAAAATAGACAAAAATTTGATAGAGTTTTGTTTAAACAAAGCATAAATCAAAAAAACCTGTTCAAGATTAAAAGACACAAGCAAGTGATAATCATACGATAAGCCACTAATATATATATATATATCACATAACTAAACAAGTTAAAAGCATCAAACATACAAAAATAGATGAAAATTAGACAGAGTTTTGTTTAAACAAAGCATAAATTAGCATAAATCACAAAACCTGTTCAAGATTAAAAGACACAAGCAAGTGTATAAGCAAGTGATAATCATACGATAAGCCACTAATATATATATATATATATATATATATATATCACATAACTAAACAAGTTAAAAGCATCCACTTCTCATCCTTTGGCAATATAAAAAAGGAGAAGAAGTAAAAACACACATAAAAGAAATGTACCAAACATAAAGTGAACAACAACCAATAGCCTAAAAATAGTTTAGAATAGATGCAAGAGGTGATAAAAGTGATGCATAATGATAAAAAAAAATGCATAGAAAGCATGAATGCAAGCTAAGGCTACTCCTCTATAATGGGAAAAGAACGAATGTGGTCCTTGCCAAGCTCGTTGTAAGTGGACTGGTCAGTGAGGACAGTCTCGGAACCCATGAATGGTGGTGGAGGAGGCCAAATCATCTCATATGTAATCCCGTGGTGTCTCTGGATGTAGCTAATCCTCTACTCTAGGTGATCTAAACGTCTGTCAATCCTATAAATTCCACTATCTAACCTGTCACCCAAGGCTGTGTCCTCTCCAACTACCCTAGTGCTCATCTACTCCATAAAGTTTGTCATTTGTCAATAAAGCTGACCCATATCGAAATCTGGAGCACCTCCCTCAGATCGTGGTCTGGTCCTCCTCACATAAGTCTGTGGAAATAGAGGTATAGGTGGAGAAACCCTCTGAGTACTAGGACTAATTCTCAAAGAAACACCATGAGCAGCACTAGCTGCAGCAGCCTCCTCGGCTCTAAATCCCTCTATCCCCTCATCAAGCTCTGTGCCATTCTCAGATGGAGGAATCTATCTCTAAGTGATATCATCAGCTGGCTGTGAAGTCTAGCCAGGCTGTGTCTGAGATGCATGAGCTGGAGGCTGTCCGGTGATTAAACTGGAAGACACCTCATGTGGATAAACCCATTTGCCACCCAGTTGAAAAAACACCTTGCTATTTCGAACCAATCCCATACCGAGTCTGATCTCCTGAGGTGATAAACCATCCCGAGGTCGGTTAATGCCATTGGATCCAAAAGCACTCAAACTCTCAGCCAACAGAGTCACATATCCTCCAATGTTGATATTCCCCTTTTTGTTGTGAGGAATATCTTCCAAAGTGACTTGAAAGAATCTCCCAACTTGCACCGGCTGCCTCTTTTCTAAGCAGTAGATCAAGAAAAGTTCTCGGTTAATGATTTTCTCATTACTCTTGCCCCTATAAAAGATGGAATAGGACAAGAAGCGCTGAAAAAACCAATGGAACCAACTCTTAAGGTTAGAGATAGCAGTAGTACGTCCTTCAAAGTTCCCTGTCATAATTTCATTCCAAAAAGGGGTTCTCCGGTGCATATTAAATCCAGGAGCTATGCTAACATGTCCCTCGGTCTTAAAACCAAATACAGAGTCAAATTGTGCATGAGTCAGAGTGTACTTGGTTCCCATTAAGAAGAAAGAACAGGTGTATTTTAGGAACTCCTCAGTATTAACAGTTAAATTCAACTCATAGGAGGCCAAAAATTCCTTAACCAAAGAGGGATAGGTAACCCTAGCCTCAAAAGCAATAGTAGACAATCCTAAAAATTCTAATGCATCATCCATTTTTTTATTCAAAGTCTAGGGTTTTCATAGCCTCCCTATCCATATATCTACTCTGCTCATATGTTCTCCCTCGGAGTTTGTTTAGACGTACTTGAACTGCCTATGCCTCTAGAGGGAGCTGAGAAGAAGATGGAGGCCTTTTCTATTGTCTTGCCCTTGGAAGATTCACTGGAGGAGCTCTAGAAGAGGATTGAGACCAAGACCCCTGAATGTTGGAGGAGTGCGAGGAGGGGGGGTTAGCATTAATTTCCCTATCTTCCTCCAATTCTTCAATTTGCACAGCCCTTCTAGCACTTCTTCTTTCTCCAACCATGATTATAGACTCAATTTGTCCACCAATTACAGAGGAAGAAGCAAGATTTGAAAAAAAAGGAAATTCCCAAAACCAAAACCCTAACTCAAATTAGGGATTGAAACAAATGATTTTGTGTTAAATCGTTATAATAAGTGTTAAAAATGTGTTTTACATGTTAATTTTGGTCATAAAACTCAGTTTGAGTGTTTAACAAGGCAAAACAAGTGATTTTATAGTGAGAGAGAATGAACAGAAGAGAGAGAAAATGATTTCGTGCCACTGTTGAAATGAAGAGTTTCATTCTAAAAACAGATGAAATCCAGGCATAACGATCGTTTTGAAATTAACAATGATCGTATCAACGATCATTGTGATGAACAACGATCGTTGTTAATTTCACATGAACTTGTGTGTCTTACTGTTTCTTTTTGAAAAAAATGATCTTTAATAACAAGGTTGTTGTTAAATAAGAAACGATCATTGTGACTACAACGAACTCGTTTCCAAAACTACAATGATCGTTTTGCTTCAAAGAACATAAAGCAGGGAATCAAGTACAGAAATATTAATGGTTATGCATTTTAAAGATGTTAAGAGTGTAAATAATAAAAAATTAATGATAATTAGGCATGGTTGCTCACCCAAGATGTTTGAATTTTGATATGTACAAACCAAAGATAATGAATATGTTAGAGGATCAATATCATATTCACAAGTATATCTTTATATTTGGATCAAAGGAATATGATTAACATGTATTAACTCAAGCACTCACTATATCACATCAAAAATAGATGAATAGATCAATATACACATATGTATGCATAAATGTGTAAAGAGAAATATCAAACCAAACAAGTATTAAGCACATGGTTTCATATACATGCATGCACACATATGTAACATATATAAATATAAATATAAAAAACAGTCAATACAACAATCATTACAAGAGGAATGCAAGATGCTATAAAGAAAGCAAAGATGAACCATCAATCGTACCAAGTTCCCTCTTAATGAAATTCATACAATCCTCATTAAGGGGTTTGGTAAAGATATCCGCAAGTTGGTTATTTGTATCGATGAATTCCAATACAACTTCACCATTTTGCACATTGTCACGCAAGAAATGATGTCTAATATCTATATGCTTGCTTCTGGAATGTTGTATGGGATTTTTGGAGAGATTTATGGCACTAGTATTATCACACTTGATAGCAATACGTGTGAATTTAAAACCATAATCTCTAAGTTGTTGTTTGATCCAAAGAACTTGAGAACAACAACAAC
>CANYLF011790804.1:0-14599 GCA_948193215.1 Bocquillonia castaneifolia | reverse complement strand
TTAATACTTTTATGTGATGTTGTGGACATGAAATATTTATTTATAATTTATAAGTGTTGTTTCTATGCTACCATATTGCTTAATTTAAACCAATAGCATTGATTATTTTTCAAGGTATTAAACTCATGTTTTTGGTTACTTAAAATGAAGCAGTATTCCCGACGCAACGCGAGGGTTTCAAATAAAGCTAAAGAGAATAAGCTTGTGAGGAGCACATGAAACCCAACTCAAATTCAGCTAGTTTTTCACTTTACATTTCACAATACCCACCCCACTTCAGAAAATAAAATAAAAATAAAACAACAATAAACACGCACAAAAAAAATAAATTGAATTGATTAAGTTAAAAAAGAGTAATTAAAAAAGAAAAGGGTTAATTAATGACTTACTAGGTTCATCAACAACCAATGTCAACAACAACAACAACAAACAATTAGCAAAATCCTAAGACACTTCAACACAGAGACATCGCAACCGTCTATCATGCTACTCACAGATTAATCTCAGCCGTCCATTACTACATACCCATTTGGACAGCAGCGGTTGTTACGACCTCCAACAGCTATCCAACCCCTTCCAAATCTAACGGCACGAAACCATCTGAAGACATAAACTCATTTTAATCATTTTTATTAAAAAAAAAAACCCGAAACCACAACAAAAGAAAACAGACAAACAAAAGAGGAAAAAAAAAACAAGAAAAAGAAAAAAAGATTAAATTTTATCAAAAAATATATATAATAATTAGTGTCACCATAATCAGAACATTAACACCTCTGCCTCTAATCTAATCTATGTATATATTTAATTATCTATTATTATAGATTGTTTTCTGTCAAAAAGTTTGCTAATTTATCTGTTTTTTTTTTGTGGGTTGTTTGGTTCAATTTGATTAAAGTTAAAGGCTTTTTTGTTAATCTGATAAAAGGAGAAATTGAAAGTGTTGTTTTTGGGGATTAGGGCTTTATTTATTTAATTTATATTTGTTTGGTTTGGGTGATGGGGTTGGGGAATAGTGAGAATGATGTGGTGGTTGATGATGGAGATGGTGGTGGAGGAGGTGGTGGAGGATGTGGAAAGTCGTTCGGCTCTGTTTCATGTTCGATTTGCCTTGATGTAGTTGCTGATAATGGAGATCGATCATGGGCTAAGCTTCAATGTGGACACCAATTCCATTTGGGTGAGTCTTGATTGTATTTCAAATTTGCTTCTTTTTGATAAAGTTTTGTTCTTTTCGTTTCAGATTGAAAAGTTTGAGATCTGGGTATGATATGGGTGTTGTTTATTCCCCTTTGTCTCTCTGATGGAATTGAGTTTGTGTTTCTGGTCTTCAATTATTGGATGGAATTTTGATAAGTTTGATTAAATACAGATACTATTTTGGTTCTGTTATTTTAATCGAGATAAATGTTGCTAATGTAAAATAGATTATTTCCAAACAGTTAAGATTTATCGTTCTTGAGTGAATTATCATGCTTTATGTTTTGTGAGATATTCCAGTCAGATCTTTATTTTGAGATTATGTTGATAATGTTCTCAGGTTATTTAGAGTTCTGTATCATGTGACTCTGATTTTACATTCAGAGTAAGTTTTGTATTTTTGTTGGGTTTCAGCTGTTGCCAGATGGATTTGGAGATTTTGAGATGCTAGCTTCAAGTGTGTGGTTGAAGGAAGGAGATAAATTAGAATTCAGAAAAAATGAATTAGCATTAAGTTATAAGTTCAGAAATAAGTACGTGGTTGAATCTAGGTCATTGCACTTAAGTTGACCACCCAAATTTACTTTGCGGTTCTGCAGTATTGTGATATAGATAATAGGCGCAATCCATCCATTCCAGAGCTTGCTTCCCATTTCAAATTTGTTATTGCTAGATTATTCTGTTGAATCTATTGTTCTGTTGGTTTTCAAAGCACAATGTGGATTATCAATCATTTATACCATTATGTAAGACCGTGAACAGAAATATTGAGATGCATGATAAATAAAAAATTGAACATATGAATGTGGATTCTATATATATTTTCTGGAATATACTGTATCTATGTTTCTCTTCAAGAAAGCAGCAGCTAGTAGTCTGGTACTGCTATTTTTGCCCTCTTTTCTCTCTTTCTTAATGATATCAGCCTAGTTAGGCATGTTGTTTTATTCATCGCTGACTTTTTAGTCAGCTAAGCCTTTCTTGGTTCTTTGTCATTGATCAATACCTGTTTGTTTTGATTATGTACAGATTGCATTGGTTCAGCCTTTAACATAAAGGGGGCGATGCAATGCCCAAATTGTCGAAAAATTGAGAAGGGTCAGTGGCTCTATGCTAATGGTTGTCGTTCACTGCCAGAGTTTAGTGCGGATGACTGGGCGCATGATGAAGACCTCTATGACTTGAGCTACTCTGAAATGGTAAATAAATACATGAGAAATGTTTTTAGAATTATCCTTCTATGCTGTTCAAAAATTTATGATAGCTACTGAAGTATTGCTGTTCACTTCTGTTTGTTTTAAATTTGAATTTAAATATGTGCACAGGTCGTATGCTTAATCCTTTTTTTTTTCTAAATCTATGTTCTATAGATGTACTTCAGATTCCATTTCTCCACCTAATGAGAAAAATTTTGATATTTATGTTTATGGTTAATTATGTAAATATCCTTGTTTAGAGATTTTGCTTGCATAATCAGGATTTTGATGCTATAGAAATCCAAAACATCATCCATCTGATTGTGCTTGTGTTTCTTGTGCTAAATGATGATCTTAAGTTCACTGTTTCCTTTTGTGCTCTTACAAACCAAATATGCAAGCCCAGCATATTGGACCATTTCTTCAAGTAGATGGATGTCCATATGCTGGTTTATTCTTTTAGCTGAGAAGAAGCAGGTTAGTCCTTGTAGGATAGTGGGCAACAAATTGACTTCACTGAGAGGGCGGGCAACTTGGTGTGTGGAAATAGTCTCGGGATTCTGTGTGGCATAAAAATCAGCATAAGAATATAGGTGGTTGGCAAAACACTGTTGAAGTATGTTGGAATCTAAAATCATAAGGCAGTCTTTCTATAACCAAACAAAATATCGTGACATGTCTGTATGAACATTGTGGTGATACCAACTATTTGATAGGAGATGATTACATTATATCTTGCCCCTCCTTGCAAACTTTGCTGGATTTTTAGAATAAAGACACTTCATACAGGTAACTGCCATCACCTAAAAAAAAAAAAAAAAAACTCTTTTTTTGGGAATCTAGGTGTATATGTAGCAGGCAACACTTGCTTGAACCTCTACATCCCTTCTATGCCATCACAGTGCAACCAATAAGCTCACCAAAGTTTAGCAAATCAAGGGATTTTTTTACCGTCTCAGAGAGAGTTTTAATGTGAACTCTCAGTATAGTGTTAATTTATTTCTATATTGTTCATATATTTATTATTTCATGAAGCTGCTTTCCTTTCACTGCTTTCATACTGGTAGCTCACATGTTGTGCTTCAGTCTGCATGAAGGGTGCCCCTGTATGACATTTTGGATTGGCCTAATGATCAAAAAAATCCAAATTTTTTTCGTTTAATTTCAATTACAACCAAACGTTTTAATTTTGACCAAAAAAATCCCAACCTTTACATGTTGTTACAATTATATCCATTTGCCAAAATCGATTCAAAATCATATACAATTATTAAACTACTCGCTTTGAGTAGCTCATGGGTAGTGTTTAATTATAATTTATTTTATCTAGTAAGACCCTTTTTGTTGTAATTAGATTATCAATTACATACTCTTGCATACCAATTTAAGCAATTTGGATAGAATTGCAACAGGATGTGAAGGTTAAGATTTTTTTGGTCAAAATTAAAACGTTTGGTTATAATTGCAAGTAAATGAGAAGGTTTGGATTTTTTTTGACCATAAAGCCTTTTGGATTTGGATTTGCCCTAAAACTTGTTTTCAGTTGTGCTCTTTGATCGCATATATACCAACATGTGATAGTGGCCCAGATTCATGACCTTAAGATAATTACAAGTTGTGCATTGTGCATTTGTATGTGCTTGCGTGGATGTGCAGGTAGTTGATTGTAGTTCCATTGCACATACGTGCTACTTCATATTCATTTTGGTTTTAAATGGTTTTGCAGTCCTTCGGAGTTCATTGGTGCCCATTTGGTAGTTTGGCACGGCTTCCATCATCCTTTGAGTAAGCATTATCTAACACCTGGATCCATGCTTGCTCGTCTTATGTATTTTTTTGGAACTGTTTATCTGGCTGTTGAAACTTTTTATCTGACCATATTAGAACTATCCATACTTTTTTAGTAATGCATACATGTTTATGCTCACCTGCTATTTGAATTTCCAATGGATAAGTCAAAAGCACTTTTATGAAAGATAAGCCGATGGAGAAAAGGTTTTTATCAGCTAGAAAAACCAAAGTGTGCTTAGTGTTTAATGTTTGTCCTATTTCCAGGCATTTCTTTGTTTTTAATAGTTAAATTTGTATGCTGCAGGGAAGGGGAATTTTCATCAAATACATGTAAGAGATCCCTCTATTCTGCTTAACTAATGATTTCTATTTCTAGTTCTAGCATGGAAAGAATCATGGCTGACGATGTTGATAGGACTGATATTGTAATGCAGATCATGATCTTCTGGGCCAACATGCTATTTTTGCAGAACATACAGCAGCTGTATCATCAGCTACCCATCCATGCCCTTATATTGCTTATTTTGGACCAATTCACCCATCATCTTCCAACTCCAATGGAAATGTCCCAGATGGTTCAAATTTCAATAATCATTGGAATGGTCCTTCAGTACCTGGTGAGATTCCTGGTTCCTATGCTTTTCCCGCAATGGATCTTCATTATCACGGTTGGGAGCACCCTTCTCCTTCCTTCTCTACAAGCAGCAGTCGAATTGGGAGTTCTGATCAGCCTTCAATTCCACCTGTTACTCAAAGACCAGCTAGAAGCAGCTCTGATCTTCCAAGATCAGGATCTTTCATGCATCCATTCCTCGGCCACAGGTATATTCCGAGCATTCCTCTTTCCTTTCTTGTATTATACTTGTCTTTCTGGTGAGAGAAAAGTAGCTAAAAAGATGCTCCCTCCGTTCCAAATTATCTATCCTTTTGGACAAGGGCACGTCCATTAAGAAAATCATGTAGAGTTTTTTTTTTTTTTTTTTATAAAGCCACTACAATGACTAATTATATACTAATTAATGCTATAAAAGGTTTGAAAATAAAAACACAACTTCCAACAATAATAAATAAGAGAGAATATGGGGTAAAAGTGGAAAGAAATAATAATGAATTCATTATTTTCCTAAGTGTATAGATAATTTGAAACAGAAGATGATGTCCAAAAGGACAAATAATTTGTAACAGAGGGAGTATGCCTTTGTCTTTGTTTATAGGAGTTGTGTTTAAGTGATTATTATTGCTCTCTAATTTTTGGGTTTGGTTATAACGCTGACTTGAACATGCACTTGTTTTTCACAGCTCTAGCACTAGAGCTGGGAGCTCAGTTACTTCCTCGATGATTCCACCTTACCAAGGAAGTAATGCCCGCACGCGTGACCGAGTTCAAGCACTTCAAGCATACTATCAACAACAACCTGGCAATTCTGTAGCAATTCGCACCCCCATTGTTTCTGGAACACGAAGATCCAGCAATCACAGAGGCATGGCCCAAGTAGGGACAGTCGCTTCATCTTCCGAGCAGGCGGGGTTCTATTTTGTTCCTCCAGGTACATCAGGTAGGAGCTTCCAAGAAGCAGAAAATCCTCCACCACTCCGATTCCGAACATGGGAAAGAGATCACTTGCCATCATTCTCATCAAGTCAGATTGACAGAGAATCAAGTTGGTCATTTCATCAGGCAGGGGGGGGATCAGATCCTGGCATTAGGTCTGGCAGCTTCCGCCAAAGGCATGGAACTGAGAGAGTGTCATCACAAAATCGATCATAACTTTTTTTTCTTGATAATCCTTTTGGGTAAAGCAAACTACCACTACTGCTGAAACCAAAGTTATGTATGCTTGAAAAACGATATATAATGCTTGGAGTCGATCGTGTCAATCATGATAAGACTCAAAAAAAAAAAAAAACATGTGGAGTGGCCCTGAAAACTATCATTTTGGCAGCCTCCTGGCTGTGTGCCGAACTTTGGCATCCTCTAGTTTCTTTGCCTTTGAGGATATTAAAATAAGATCATGTGTTGGATAGTAGATTTATTTTGGTCAGTAGGAGCAGGTGGTGGTATAACAAGCCCAAAGGCTACAACAAAAAGTTAGCAATCTAATTGTGTTAGGAGAGCCACGGTAACAGGGATAAATCTCTGGAGTACTTAACATCAATCAAGATCTCTACTGAAGCACTATTTATCACGCTGACAAAAAAAATAAAATTTATCAACTTTTGTAAGATAAGAAATGATTCAAGTGGCAATTTTAGCACAAGCATGATAGCTAAAATTCCAAGAGCACGAATCCAATTCAACAGGAACAAAAACTCGTACAAGCTAAATAGAGCAAACACATGCATGTAGTGAATCAGGACTTACAACCGTTAATGTTATACTAATAGCCTTCCCTATAAAGTTCAAACAAATGTATCCGCAGAAAACATGATTACATAGTTGAGCTCTCTCTAGTTTGTTATAGGTTTTCCTTGGCTGTTGACAGATCAGGCTGTACAACTAGGCAACCAAAATCTTCAATAACGATCCCTAGAATCCACAGAGTCCATTGATCGGCTTCTATCAGATCTCACCTGCCAATTGCAGCCACAATCAGAGCCATTACATACTTAAAAAAGACCGCATAGAATAAAATAGTCAACACTCTTTTGATGACGAGATAAATCATTACCTACTTAAAATAGACCACATAGAATAAAATAATCAACTCTCTTTTGATGCTAAGATAAATCATACATAAGGTGATTGTGATCGAGGTTCACTACTGCTTCTGCTTCGGCTTCTGCCTCTGCCTCTGCCTCTGCCTCTGCCTCTGCCTCGTTTGGTTGCTCTTCTCCCAGCTTGCTTGCTAGATATCTGCACTCCAAGAATGCCAAATTACCAGTCAAGAGTGCAAGAGCACACAATTCGAAGGAGATTAACATATTTCAAATTAGATTTCACTTACAGGTGCAAGTGGGGATCTTGATCTTGACCAGGATCTGCAAAAATTTCCAGAAACAATGTAGTTATCTATAAGAATCAATTATAATCCTTGATCCAAAAGCTTCAATGCCACTTCCACCCCCGAGTGACCAGCAAACAAAAGAAACAGGAAATACCACCAGTCTTTGTAAGCAACTTGTAAAACAAAAATCAAAATCCATTGCATGATAAAAATACAACCTCACACTTTGGTAACGCGCTTTTTGCAGAAGTTCATGAGAACTACTCAACACAGGGGAAAGAAAAATCACTATAGCACCAAGACTTGAGTTGCCAAACTTAGGAACATCTTCCCCGTCCACACCAGATAAGAGAAGGCACTCCCCTTATCGGTTTTGTGAGTCTGGGGAGGAACAGATGATGTAGAAGTTTCAAGTTTCGTAAAGATGGCTGATGTGTGTGGGATGGTACCAATAGCACTTAGTTCTGTGTAATCCAGCTTTGATATTGCCACCCATCCACACTTGATCAAGTCTAGCACTAAATGACACACTGATAAGAGGATTATAAAATTGTCAGGATGATTGAGAGGTGCTCAACTGCTCTTCAATAAAAATTTATTACCTTAACCACCAAAGAGAATGAGCACCAGATCAAGTTCTTAACATCCAATCCCCAGGTTGCTGTGCAAAGCCAGATCTAGTGAGCAAACAAGCAACCTTCATAATTGGTAACCCTTCCACACTGATCTCTTTCCATTTCTTAAAAAAATGGGTAAAAAGCATGTAGTAGTAAAGAAAAATACAGCATTTTATGAATTTAAACCCCCAATTGCTTATACCTGAGTGGAGTATGCATTGAAACTTGGGTTAATTTTAGCCAATCCCTAAAATGGATCTTACGATTTAAGTCCTCAAACAGAAATGGCAAAGAAAAACAGAACTACGGCCTGAACACCACAAGAGACAATTTCTTTCCCTGATGTAACATTTACTTCTAGAATTCTTTTCTTGCATAGCTCATCACGATTAATATGCAAAACACGATAAAAGAAAAACAATATTAAATGAGTATTTGTCACCCAAACATCATCATCATGTTTACTTTTACTAAGAATTCGAAATAAGAAAAGAAATTGCAACTAAGGATACCTTGAAGATCTGGGATATGATTCTGCAGGAGAGAGAGGAGAAACAGATCTACCCGGAGATATAGACACAGATCGACGATAATATTTATCCCTAGGGGACTTGCTGCAAGCAGCTCACTTTTGGTCAGTTCACATGACATACATGATGAAACCAACAACATAACCTTTGCCACTAAACAAACCTCCTGCTTCTGTCACTATAGCTAAGACTTCGACTGCGGCTATGGCTTGGGCTGCGGCTCCAGCTTCTGCTCCTGCTCCTGTAATATGGACTACGACTCGGACTCCTGGAATAGCTCCTTCTTGAATCATACTCTCTTACCCGTACATAAGCCCGAGAAAAAGCATTTCGAAACTCAGAGTCATCAAGTTTCCTGATCTACAGATAGGACAAAAGACAGGCCAACAATAATATGATACATAAAATCCATTCATTTCTAGACTAATAATCCAAAGTCAACAAATAGATTGAAAACTTACTGCACGTTTCATATCATCATAGTTAGTGTAATCTACAATTCCTGTCATACCTACAACATAATTGAAAAAAGAAAACAAAACAGTTACCAATAACCCATTAAATTCAAACCTAGTGTGTCATGCTTTATCCTCACATTGAGCTAAGATTGTCCAAAGTCCAAAAAACGTCATTTTTGGACTCTCTTTCATGTTGTTGTACTGTGGAGTACATTATGTAATGTGGACACTGCCTGAATTGACTGATGATAAAATTTCAGCATAACAATATAGTTTGATAGCTCATATATAAACTCAAGTAAGCCTTAGTGCAATTTACCATATAGCTGAGAAACATAAAGAATTGTACCACACATGACAAAAGAATTCAGAATTTCATTCAACTCACCACCACGATCACGAAAAACTTGAGAAAAGCAGACATCTCCAGCCTTTCGCATATGATCCTGATAATTGAAGATGTAAAGTTAATACCAGTTCATTTGTATCAGCTAAGTGATTTTGTGCCTTCAATTGAAATCACTATTTGCTTTGGCAAGTAAAATTTAAGGTGCAAAGAAAGTAGACCTTGAGATCTTGCCAGGAAGCAGAAGAAGGCAACCCAGTGACCAGAACTGCAAGAAAGAGGGTTATCAGATCAACCCACAACATATATAATCATAAGACAAGATGGGTGATGCTAGAAAGAAACATACCACGATAGTCAGAGCGTCTGGAAGGTCCACGGCTTCCACTACTACCACTGTAAATACTATATCGATCACTTGGAGAAGAATGCCTTCGACCACCATGTGCAAGCTCCACCTAACAGGATAAATTGCATTTAGTTAAAATTCAAAAATGACATTCCTTATACTGTGCAGTGTGTATAGAATGATCAGCAGGATACCCAAAAAAAAAACATTCTTTTAAAAGAAAACTAATAAAAGGAAACGCATATATATTTAAGAACGAAAGTGTTGATGAGAAACAGATACTGACTCGTAAGCGACACCCATCAAAGTTATAGCCATCACGACCATGAATAGCATCTTCAGCATCACGAGCATCTTCAAACTGCAAGATAAACGAGTCCAAAGAAATGCATCAGCCATTACTATCCTTGCTAAATAATAATATAAACAATAAATAAGAAACCAATGTGGGGAACATTAACAAAGGCCCATTTAAAAAGCAGAAAGCTTTCTTACCTCAACAAAAGCATAGCCAGGGGGTCTTGGCGGGATTTTCAAATCAACATCAACAATATGTCCATACTACACACAGAGGGGGGAAAAAAAATCAACATATAGTTTGCAAATTTTAAATCTTTTTGGCAACCTTCTTTAGTTTAACTATATACAAACCTCAAAAATTAAAAAATGCAAATTTTAAATCTTTTTGGCAACCTTCTTTAGATTAAATATAACCTCAAAAATTTTATTTTTAAAAAAAAAGAAAGAACAAGAAACTCTCACGTTTACGATTAAATTTTATTTATTAAAAAACATTTAATTAAAAGAATGATAAAATAAAAATGAGAATACCTTGTGAAACAAATCTTTAACTTCTCTCTGACGAATATCGCCTGGCAAATTCCCTACATATAGAGTTCTGCTCGCACGGCTACTCATTCTTCTTCTTCTTGACAATAATCAAACATCATTTTATTAATTATATAAAATTCACCAATATATACTCTTTAATTTAAAAATAAATTCACCAGATAGTAAATAAAAAATAATAAAAATAATGATAAAAACTTACCAATCAGTTAATTAATTAATCTGAAAAAGGAAATCTGGAGGTCTGGTGTGGTGATAAGGGATTGGAGAGAGAGTTATGTTTTGCAAGTGTTTCGATTGTTCTTAAACACTGTTTTATGCAGGGGAAGATAATAAAATATACTGCTGTATTACATACAAGAATTTTTTAATTTACAATTATATCCCTAAGTAATTAATTTAATTACGTCATAGGCTCCTGATGGCGCGATTGCAGAATGTTTGCGTGTTCTTTGCGTAAGAACTTAACTATCTTTGGTGACGTGTTCATTTAAATAGACTGGCCAAGTGTCAAATAGGTCATGGGAGTGAAAATTACTCAGGCCAAGGGTTCGAAATATATGTTTTGCATGATTGTATAACACCGTGTTTTTAAAACTGGACCGAATCTTGAACCGAATAAGTAACTGGATCGTTGATTCACTGATCTGATCGATTCGATCGGACTGGATCAATAATTACTATAATTTTATATTAAAAATATATATATGTAAAAATCTCAGAAGAATCAGAAAAAAAATCAAAAAGGTAATAATTTACATATTTTATGCTTAAAATTTATCTCTAAAAATAATTATAAGTCTAGGCCCATAATCCAATATTTTTATTAAACAATTATTGTGTATATGGAAATAAGTCTATTCCAATAATTTTGCCCGAAGTAATATAATTAAAATATTCTCTGTTAGGGCGAAGGCCCAATTGACCCTTTTTTTTTAATCAAAGTAACAAAACCTAAGTTAACTTGATTTTGAGTCTTGATATCCACAGCCTTCTTCATGTTCTTTTTCTGGTTATTCGTCTTCTTCTGCTTCCTTTCTTTTATTACTATTGAATAAACTTCTTCTGCTTCCCAGGTGTAATTGTTTTTAGTTTTTTCTTCATCATAATTACACCTTTATTAATCTTCATTAATGCTTTTTCTCGTATTCTACAAAACGAATCTAAAGAGAAAGAGTTGACAATTTTAGAGAGAGAAACACAAATTTTTAAGAGAATTTATACATCTTACATCGTTTATATTTCTGATTGTTCTAATTTTCTTTATTTTCTTTCCATTTTATGGGCCTATTTTTTAATCATAACAAAGAATTTTGTGAATCAAAGTAAATCATGATGGTTTAGAGCTTGATTTTGCTGTTTTGGTGTACATATCAAATGAGATTACAGAGTTACAAAGTCAGATGGAAGAAGACGATGATTTCGTGGAACCCGGTTTTGTCCGGTTTGTCAGTTTTTCCGGTCGAACCAGATTTTTACTGGTCCGGTCCGAGTTTTTTTTAGTTCGAGTTTTCTGGTTTTATGAACCGGACCTATCACTGGTTTCTGATTTTTCCAACTGGCTGGTCCGGTCCGGTTTTTCAAACATTGGTATAACATTTGAAAAATGAGTTCAAGCGGTACCAATGAGCTTTGCTTCGGTGGTAGTGGGAGATGTCTACCACTCTTAAGTTTCAGATTCGAGTTTTGGGGTCTCCTTTGATCTTTAAAAAGGATCTCGTCGGTTGGATCCCATTAAAAATAAGTGTGAGATTCACACCCGCAATTAGAAAATATACTAACTATAACATACTAACATTTTTGGCTCCATAGGGGCACTTTAACAACGAAAAACAGTTCAAAAAAAAAACTTGACCAACAGTTAATAAAAGAATGGGTTATTTTGTTTTATGGCTTTTGCTATAAAATAACCTTCCCCTTTTTTTCCTTTGTATTTTAGTTATTCTTCTTTTTCGCATCCTTTCTATAGTTCTATTCATATGTATTTTAGATCTGTTTTCTATATAAGCTTTTGAAGTAAATTTCACTCACGGTCCCCAATAATCTTTTCTATCCTACCATCATCCCTCAATTATTTTTGTAACCAGAAAATCCCTTAACTTTGAGTTTATCACACAAAAGTCCTCATCGTTACTCTCCATCTATTACCATTAACTGATGCTAATGTGACATCCCACGTGGTGATGACATCGTCATCTCATCACTGCCATATGGCGCTAAGTAAGTGCCACGTGGCACTTTCACCACCCATGGTGTCACGTCAACAAGTGCCATGTAGCAGCATGCATGAGTGCCACGTGTCACCTCGTCATACTGACATGTGGCATTGCATCAGTTTCAATGTCAGTCATTGTAAGGATCGTCAGTGAAATTAGATTGAAAATTTAAGGACTGTCAATGAAATAAAATTGTAATTAAAGGATTGTATATGAAAATTAATCTGACGAAGAAAAGAAAGAAGAAGAAGATTAAGAAGAAGAAGAAAACTAAGAAGAAGAAAAGGAATAAGCAATAAGCAATAAATAAATAAATCAACAATCAAGAATAGCAAAGTTGTAGAAAATTCAATCTCTTTTACCATTTATTCCTCTTCTTTTTTGGGTTTGCTTATACCTAGCTTTCTCCTATACACTCCACCTTTCTATTTCACTCTTTTTTTTTCTTTCATCATAATCATAATAATCATCACTTCCC
The DNA here is from genome assembly GCA_948193215.1 of Bocquillonia castaneifolia. Lineage (NCBI taxonomy): Eukaryota > Viridiplantae > Streptophyta > Magnoliopsida > Malpighiales > Euphorbiaceae > Bocquillonia > Bocquillonia castaneifolia. Next base: position 1,624 of record CANYLF011790804.1, on the reverse strand, counting down.
TTCTTCTTCTACTTCTAACTTTTTTTTTTATTTTTAGTTTTTATGCTGAGAAATTTTTTTATTTTTTTTATCTCTCACTCATTCACTATAAAGGAAACGCAAGCACACACACTTCCTCTAATATGGTTTCCTAGAAAGAAAACTAAAAAAAGATGAGGTTGGTTCCTGTTTACCTCTCACTCACTCTTTCTCTACCAATGTAGTTATTATTGTGATTATTGAAGTAGTGAGAGAGAAAAAAAATTTCTCAAAATATAAAATAAATAAATAAAAGGGTATTATGTATAAAGACTTTTGTTCTTTAGTTTTTTTTAAAAAAATTTTATGGTGGCTCTAAAGAAAGAAGAAGAAGAAGAAGAAGAAGAAGAAGAAGAAGGGGAAGTGAAACAAAAAAGATGAAGAAAAAGAGGAGGAGGAAGAAGAAACTAAACCAAAAAAAATGAAGAGGAATAAAAGGTAAAAGAAATTGAAATTTCTATAACTTTGTCATTCTTGATTGTTGATTTATTTATTTGTTGCACATTCTTATTCTTTTTCTTCTTCTTCCTATTCTTCTTCATTAGTTTTCTTCTTCTTCTTCTTCCTTGTCTTGCTCTTTTTTCTTTTTATTCTTCGTCAAATAAATTTTCATATACAGTCCTTTAATTACAAATTTATTTCATTGATGGTCTTTAAATGTTTAATCTAATTTCACTGACGGTCCTTACGCTGAATGTCATTGAAATTGATGCGATGCCATATGGCAGTATGACAAGACAACATGTGGCACATGCGGACGTGATGATGATGTGGCACCATGAATAGTGAAAGTGCCACGTGGTAATAACTTGGCACCACATGGCACTGACGTGGTGTCGACGTCATCGCTACGTGGTGTTAGTAATAGTGCCCTAGGCCTATTGTATGAATATGATATTTTGACTATTAATAAAGATTGAATTTATTATTATCATAATTTGCATGATTATTATTTAATAATGTCCTTGAATAATATTATTAATTATTCTAAATGTCCCTAATCGATTATTGTTATGTGAATAACAATAAATTAAGATTAGTATAAAGTTTTATTAATATTAATAAGATGAATATAAGTATAAGATACAAATTGAATTCATATGAATTTGTTGAGAACAAATATTGGACCGACCCACTTTGAGATTACTGCATGGATCAAAGTCATAAGTTAATTTCTAATAGTTATGTCATTAAATCTTTAGACCTGGAATCACTATGGTTCTCAACATGAGGATTATTATGTTTTGACACAATCAAATATTGTCTTTAACCGGATGATTATAAAGATTATGATTGAGCATAATAAGAATAATGTAGTGAGATATAAGTAATTAAGATGAAATTTGTCCCTCTTAATATAAGAGAGATTTTTCTGGGCCCCTCGACAATTGAGACTGAGAAATACATGGCCATGATCAAATGAATTGATAGAGATCAATATCATTTATTTAGTTAGTCTAATTGGATTTCGAGAAATTAAAGATTGAACGATATAAGGTTGACTTAATCCATGCCTTATATTCAATCAAGATATCATGAGACAAAAGGATTGTGTCATTGGCTATATTAAGATTGTCTTGGATTATGAGCTTTTCATTTAACTTGG
>CANYLF011790752.1:0-14499 GCA_948193215.1 Bocquillonia castaneifolia | reverse complement strand
GTCTATATGGCACAACCCAACCTAGCATTCATCTAGACATCATATGGCATGCAATTAACACTTATAGTAAGCATACAATGCATAATCTTATGAAAACCATGAATCATGCTCTCAAATCATTCAAATCATGTTTAAACAATCCAAAACAACTTAAAACAACTTCAAAATAATGGAAAAAAACATTATAGCATGTAAATTGACCATATACATCATGCCAATAATTTACAGTAGCCATACATCAAATGCAGTAAACACACAACGTACTGACTTTTATGGAAATCAACTAAAATCAATTATAGTGGACAAAATGAATTTAGAAATAATTTAGATGCCATAAAAACATACATCAGAGCAATAAAACATCAAATTATAGCATTTTAAATGATTAATAGTGAATTTCAATTGAAATTGGAATGAATGTGCAATATACTGTGATTTTCAAAAATCAATTTAAATGCTTTTGATTTTGATTAAAACATGTTAGAATCATCTAAAAACAACATAAGACATGATTTAAACAATTTTTAGAATCAAAATCATAAAAAAATTGAAAAATAAAAAAATCATGTATAGTGTAGTGAAAACAGGTAAATTTGAAGAGCAATCATAAACAATCATTAACAATCACACAATCATGCCTTAAAACACCTTAATTGAATAAATATAACACATAAACTTGTTAAGAATTAACAAAAAAAAAATCAAATGAAAAATGTAAAAGATGCAGTATGTACATATAAAACAATTTTCACGGCAAAATTGAACAGATAGATATTTTGATGCACACAATGAATGAAAATCATAATAATTTCATAGAAATAATTAAAAGAGTTTAGAGTACTTATAGCAATGATCAGTGAAACTCCAGATTCAATAGACAGCAATTCTTTAGATTGAACTTCTATGGGAAGGCTTGATTTTCCTCAGTTGTTTGAGTTGATTGGCTTTTGTTGTTTTTAATCACGTACTGTTTCTTTATTTTTATTTTCTATTGTTCTTTTCTCTCTCTTGAAACACAAAAAAACATTACAGAAACTTAATTAAACCCATTTTACTCAAAAGTTATTAATTCCTTCCAATTGCCCCCCTCCGTAGAAGAAAATGAGTGTGCCTTTTATAGACATTGACTCTGATGCTTTGCTTGTTTTCTAAGCGGAAGAGGCTTTCATATTTGAAATGATGATGTATACAATCAAATCTTCTATTAATTGATTTCAAAATTGAAAGAATGATCAATGCAAATCCAATTTTAAATTTTAAATTCCTATGAGTTAAAAAGAGAAATGGACTTAGGCCTTTAATTAATCTCAAGCCCAAAGAGCTTAGTTAATTAATTAAGAGGCCAGCCCATAACATTAAAATTAGATTTGAAACCCATTTCTAACCTTTAAAACACCATCCATGCCCAACACTAAACCAAGCCCATCAACATGGCAGCAGATGTTCTAAGCCCATTTTGGAGCCCTAAATGTTAGAATTAGAAAAATTGAAATAGAGACAAAAATGTGCAGAATGGCCCAATTTTCCATTAAATAGGTTTCAATCCATTTTGAGGCTCGTATGAAAAGATATGATGAAAATAATGCACTTTTAAATCTGAAATCCATTTTGAAACATTACATGATCAAAATGAAAGCCATAATCACTCTACTTATGCCTTGTGAGCATAAGTGATCATCATTGGGAACTCTGAGCCGCTTCCCCATTCTTGCATCCAAAAATTAGGTGTTTACAGTTTGCCCCCGCTTTATTGGAGGTTTGGAATATTAACCAATAATATGGAAAATGACGATAAAGCACTAACCATATAATTTTTGGAAAAGAAATGCGTACCTCAGCTTTGGAATGTGGAACCTTTCCTCGGACCTCGGCTGCCTCAGTTCGACTCCATGGGGAACAGAATAAAGCTTTTACCTAGGACCATTACTACTTAAGTTCTAAACTAATCATATTCCGTTATCAGGATGAAATCTCATGTAGGACCATTATTGCCTAAATTCAATCCCATCATCTGGTTTATTTTCGGCATTTACTTCCTTCAACAAGGAATACATCCGGCACTATATGCCTTTTGTAAGAAAAGTATCAGGCACTTCCAACCTTCAATAAGGAAAGCATCCGACACTTCCGGCCTTCAGCAAGAAAAGTATCAGGCACTTCCCACCTTCAACAGGAAAAGCATCTGGCACTTCCGGCCTTTAGCAAGAAAAGTATCAGGCACTTTCCGCCTTCAACAGAAAAAGCATCTAGCACTTCTGGCCTTCAGTAAGAAAAGTATCAGGCATTTTCAACGTTCAACAGAAAAAGCATCCGACACTTCCGGCCTTTAGCAAGGGAACATGTTTAGCCTTTTATCGGCGTTTAGCAAGGAATGCGTTTAGCCTTTATGGCGTTTAGCAAGGAATAAACCATTCTAAGAAAGATAGAGTTTTGGCACTTACTTGAGTGGATTATACTCTGATTTTGTTGAGTCTTTTATTGAATCTTCTAGACTTCGCTGGGGATTTTTGAGAACATATTTTCCATTGGGATCTTAATTATGACTCGCATTGGGAATAGGGTTATCTGTTCTTTGTGACTCACACTGGGGAAAAAGCGTTTCAACTATATTTCCTTAATTTTCTGAAGGATTCCTTTTGGTTTGATAATTTTTTGAGGATTTTGAAAGTCTTCTAGCGTCAAATACTTACAGATTCATCATCAACCAATGTTATAGAGTGATTAATAAATTTTTGTAATTTTTTGGATTATCTATCATTCTACAATTTCCTCTGTCAATTATAGACACTCTGTCTTTAGTTCCTTTGTGATCTTTAACATTCTCTTGAGATTTATTCCCAATTTGAGCTGAATCAAGCCTTTCTTGCCCCAATTTTGAATTCTTGTCCTAATTGTATTGAAACCTTCATCCTCATTTGCAAGAAAACTTTTGAGGACCAAATTGGTAATTTGCCAAATAGGGTATAAATTGCTAAATGGGCAGCAACCCTCTCATTCCTATTTCCTTAGGGTTTTTGAAGTTCTTTTCTCATTTCTTCATTTCTTTACCAAATTTCTTCAAACAAGAAGCATGAATGGCAGATGATCATGCTCTAGAACCACCCTGGGACCCTGTAAACATCTTTCTCATCTGTGGGGAAGTCCAAAGAGCTTTTAATGGAGGAATTCCAAGGGGAGAAGGAATCTCTCCACTTTCTAATGCCAAATTCCACATTTCTAGTCTTGTGAGAGACCAAGTAAGCCCCAAAACTCCTTATCTTGCTTGTGAATCATCTGGGCTTTGTTTATTCTGCAATTACAGTAAAACACAGTGGCCAACACCACTAGCACACCACCAACGCCACTTATAGGAGTGGCGTTAAGGGTGAGTCCACTCTTAGGAGTGGCGTTGCCACTTCTCTAGGCATGTAGGGCAGTTTTCAACTTGAATGTGGACTTTTGGTGCATGTTTAGATGTTCTAAGATGCGAAAATTACCGTAGTATGTATGCTACATGATGAATTTATGCATGAACTAGGGTTTGTTAGCCACTTGAATTAAGAAAACATGCAAACGAGATAATTGAGTTAGGGATATCCCTATATTGCTTCTTTACAGGGTGCTTCTTCTTCCTTTACCTTCAATGGGAACTTCCAGAAGGTTTGTAATGTCTAGAGACAGATGCATGTAGAGGTTCAGACTTTGGTACTCAGGCTAGATTTGTACCCTTCCTTTTTGCTAATCCTGATAGTGCAAGGGATTTAGACAATCCTAATTGCGATCGCCGTGCAATGCAAGAACTTATGGAGAGATGGTTTGATACTACCCACACATTCCAGTTACCATGTGGGAAGTATACACTATCTCCTGCTTCCTTTTTTGCCATTACTAGATTGACATGTACTGGTGAGAGGATTTTCTTTGGTGGAGGGATCTACTTTATAGATTAGTTGGTACAGAATGAGTATATCTTTCGGATGCTGGGGATGGTTCCTTATAGGAAGAGCTCAAAGAAGCTCTATGTTGATGCTTTGGCTAGACACTTACAAAGCTATCAGCCTTGTTTACACTGAAGGTTCAACTAGATGGCTCGTGTCTTTATCCTGTATTTGCTTGGTAGCACCCTGTTCTGTGATACCAATACCACTATCCCTCTACATTTTGTTTTGATCCTCTGAGACTTTGATCAGATGAGTAGGTTTGACTGGGGATCTCCTGCTTTGTCCTATCTGTTTCTGTGCATGGTGGAGCTAAATTCTGTGACTTTTGGCATGCAAATCATGTAAGTTGCTTCTTGCTTTTGTGGCTTCCTTCTTTGCTTGCATGCTTCTGACTTTATCCCTTATTTTATAGGTCTGGGCCATCGAGATGGGTTTGCTATGCCAATATCTACCTATACATCATCCCCATAGTAGCTTCATCCTTAGCCATATCATAGAGTTTCCTAGCTCGACAGTCATGCATAGATCTCATGTTGGCATTGTTGAGCATACTCTACAGCTAGTTGGTTTTTCTATTGCTTTCACCCATGGATGCACTCATGTAAGTCTTCCCCTTTTTCACCTTTTGATTCTATTATCTAGTTTCCAAAACTGACCCATTCATTTCCAAGTTCCTGTGCATGAGGGGGCTCATCTTGCTTCGTTATACCAGGCTAGCAAGGCCTACACTGTTGAGTGTTGTGATGCCTAGAGAGAGGCCTATGCTTTAGCCTGTAGGATAAATGCTAATTTGAAGAGCTGTCTTGTAGGTTATGAGGCTACACAAGATGATGAGGATGTTGATGATCAGGAGGACGTAGAGAATGATCAGGAGCCTCCTCGGGATGATATTAGACAACTAGAGGCATCTCAGGATGATATTGAGAGTGCTGATGATGATGTTGAGGAGGATGATGATGATGAAGCTGAGGAGGAGGAGGATGATGATGATGACAAGAACTATGCTGGATAGTCAACTCTTGTATCTTCTGTTTATTGACTTTTGAACTTTATGTATCTTTAGGATTTGTAATCCTTATACTTGAACCTGCATGTTATGAATGTTTGCATATATATGCAATATGTATACATGGTTTATTTATGCTTTTCCTATAATGAATGCATGAAATGTTATGTATAGAATCCTCCTAGGATCGTGAAATTTTGCAAGACTTTGTAAATCATCTTCTGGAGTGTGCCTGTGGCCCAACGCCACTCTTTTGGAGTGGAGTCACCTCCAACGCCACTTTTAGGAGTGGCATTGGTGGCAATGCCACTCTTGGGAGTAGAGTTGAGGTCACAAATGCCACTCCTTCGAGCCATCGTTTTGTCTTTAAGATCTTGACCCGTTTCAGCTCCTGTTTAACCCTGGATTTCCCCAGACTTCGTGAATTATAACTAAGACCTCTGTGGCTTCATAGAAACATTAGAAAACACCAAATCAAAGCCCTAGAAACTCTCTCAACTTATCACAATGTTCCAGAATTCTCAAAAAACCTTGAAGAAACATTTGAAAAGCTTAGAAACACCGTTTTGGGAATCTTTGAACACTTTCCACCATGCGGAGTTCAAATCTTTCCTGAACTTTTTTATGACCAAAAACTTCTTCATGCAGTAGATGATTGTTGGAGTGCTAGAGATCATGTTTTTTGCTTCAATGGAATTGAAATAAACCCCCTATTTGAAGAATTTGAAGGCATTCTTGGCAAAGTTCATGGCTCTGATGCTCCTCTAGCATTACCCAGTTTGTATGCTTCGACCCTAGAATTCATGTCTGGCATCTTCGAGCTGACTTCTTACCAGATGCAATCTTGTGTAGATGGTCAATACGTTCTGACTGAATGAGTACTTGAATTGGGTGATTCAAAACCTAAAGGATGCAAACATTGGCAGATGATTACCAGCTTTTCCCTTTATTCTCACTTCTTGCTGATATCTACAAAGGCTAGAGGAAGTTTTTAGATTGCCCATATCTTGGAACAGGTGAACAGAGGACATAATCCTTTTCCGACCATCTTGGCTGAGACTATAATTGGCTTAGATTCTGCCAAGAGCACTCGTAGACTGAGAGGTAGCCCTTTCCTGCTTTAGGTATGTCTATTTTGTTGTTCTATTTCCCAATTTTCTGTCAAGGCTTCATCTGACTCTGTGAACTTCTTTAGATTTGGCTTATGGAGAAATTGGCTGTCATGATGCCCCCAGTTATTCCCAAAACTTACAAACCTCATCAATGGCATTCTAGGAGACATGTTTTGTCTTGAGTTCAACGTGCTGCTTTGTGAGAGACTGGTGGCTGGACTAACTTCATTTTTTCTAGGTGCAAGGATCAAATCCGTTAGAGCTGTCCATGGTGGAATTTTTCTTTTATGACTACCGGCTATGTAGACCATTGTGTTCAAGTTGCTGGTTTTGGAACAGTGACTTTCTACTATCCAGCTAGAGTATGCAGGTAGTATGGAATAGTATAGAGGATTCCTGGGGCTATTCCCATCTTTGCCCCTTATGTTGTTACTACTTATTTTCTAAGAAACATCCAAGATCGTTGGGCTGGCTGGACTATTCAGAGGAACTTGAGCTTCACCCAGAGTGTCACCACAAATGATAATTATAAGGCTTGGGTTACTTCGGTGAGTGCAAATTCTTCTTATAGAGCTTGGACTTTATTCCAGGATGAAATAGATGAGGATTACCAGTCTTGGCTTGACATGTAGGCTGATCTTTTTGAAGAGGAGTTGAGAGAACGGGATGACAAGCTAATGGCTGCAAGTAACAAGAATGTAGCAAAAAGGTCAAGGGATAATGCAAGAGCAAAATTGGATGCAAGTTTTGAAGACATGATGAAAGAAAAAAAAGAAGAAAAAGAAAAAGGAAAAATAATTAAGTCTCATAACCATTTCCCTTATTTATGCAATGTTTTAGCTTTTTAGTTAAGCAAACATAGAATCAGACATCATAAGTAGATTTGACAATTTTCTATTGCAAAATTTTATTTTATTAATATTAGCACATAAGCGTACTTTAATAATTACATTTGATATTACTGCTATTTCACTTTCTTCTCTCATTAGCCTAAATTTTTGCCTAGACTGTCCCCATTTTTTGAGGTTTTCACCCTAGCAGACTTTTGCCCTAATTTTTGCTTAGAATGCCTCTTTGTGAGGTTTTCATCTTAACGGGCAGCCGTATTTTTGCATGAGCAGCCCGAACGGGTTTTCAACTCATCAGGATTTATTATTTTTATACATTTTTCTAAAGATAGTATTTCTTAAGACGATCCAAGTTCACAGGTTCTCGAAACTCATTCCCTTCTAGGTCTAATATCTTCACAGCTCCTTTAGGCAAAATTTTCTTGACCAGATATGGAACTTCCCAATTTGGCTTGAACTTTCCCCTAGAATCAAAAGGAATTGGCCTGGCTTGCTTCAACACCCAATATACTTCTTTAATTTGGCCTAACTTTGACTCCTTTATTGAAGGTTCTGGCTATCCTCTGCTGATATCCCTGAGTGTGATGTAGAGCTTTCTTTCTTCTTTCTTTTAAAGATAATAATTGTTGGTATCTGGATTCAGTCTATTATGCTTTAGGAATCTCTACTTCTAATACCACTCTTAATGAATGAATCTGGGTCTCAATTGTCAATACCGCTTTGCCTCTAAACACAAGGGAATAAGGAGTTTCCCCTGTGGTGGTTCTAATGGTTGTTTTGTAACCCATAATAGCAAAGGGTAATTTATTTGCCCAGTCATTGTTTGTCTTCACCATCTTAGCCAGAATCTCCTTGATCATCTTGTTGGCCACCTCTACTACATCGTTAGCCTATGGTCCGTAAGGGGAAGATCTGTGATGCTCAATTCCTTTTTCTTCCAGTAGATCTGTTGTTTCCCCTTATAATTGAACCCCATTATTTGAGATGATGTGATGTGGTTGCCCGAATCTATTGATAAGCTTCTTGTTGATGAATTCAACCATACACTTTACAGTAACTGTTGGTAGTAAGATTGCTTCCACATATTGGGAGAAATACTCAATAGCCACAACAATGTATTGATGCCCGTTGAAGGCTGTTGGCTTTATTTCCCCAATAATATCAATCCCCCAAGCTGAGAAAAGCCAAGGAGATGTCAAATTATGTAATTCATTTGGCGGCAGATGAATCTGATTCCCATGCAATTGGCTTTCATGACACTTTCTGACTAGCTTTATTCAATCTCTGTCCATAGAGTCCTAATAATACCCTTGCTAGATTATATTTTTATCCAAAGTATTCTCGTTCATATGAGGTCCATAAACCCCAGCATGAATTTCCTTCATGACTTCTTCCGCTTCATACTGATTAAGGCATCGAAGTAGAATCCCATTCAGAGCTCGTTTGTACAATATCCCCTCGTGGTAAGTGTAGTTCCTCGAGGTGACTCTCAAAGCATGCTTTTACTTTCCCAAAGCTCCTTCTGGGTCTTCTCCCTTCCCTAGAAATTTCAGAATCTCATAGAACTAGGGCTTCTCCTTTGGTCGATGTACTGTCATCACCCACTCTCCTTGTTAACAAGGAATCCTTGATCTACACATTACCAATGGCTTCATAGCTACATTCCCAAGGTTGTCCCACATTGATGCCAAAGTCGCAAGTGCATCGGCCATCTGATTTTCTTCCCTTGGTAAGTGTGTGAAGGTACAATTAGAAATACTCAGGGTGAGTATTTGAATGTACTCTGTATAAGGCTTCAGCTTCTCATCTTTGACTTCCCAGTTCTCAAAAGCTTGATTGATGATGAGCATTGAATCCCCGTAGATAGTGAGGTTCTTTGCCCCTACTGCAATTACTGCTTCTAATCCAAACATACATGCCTTGTATTTTGCCATGTTGTTGGTGACCTTGAAATCTAGCTTCTTGGCCAAAGGGATGTTTTCTTCCTCAGGTGTGACCAGAATTGCCCCCACTCCGTTTCCTTTCTGATTGACTGCTTCGTCAAAGAAAAGTTTCCATCCATTTACCTCTATCAAGTTCAAAGAATTATTAGGGAAATCATATTCCTATGTTTCTTGCCCTTCTATTGGATTTAGAGCAAGAAATTTTGCTACAGCTCTCCCCTTAATGGTCTTTTTGGTCAAGTACTGTATATCAAATTCTGTTAACAATACCAACCATTTAGCAAGCTTTCCTACTAGTACAGGTGCTTCATACAAGTAGCGTAATGGATCTACTTTAGCTACTGCTTGAACTGGATAGGATTGGTAGTAATGCCTTAACTTCCTTATCATCCATATCACCGCTAAGCAGGTTTTCTGAACAATGTCATACTTTACTTCGTAGGATAACAACTTCCTCTTAAGGTAGTAGATTACATGCTCAACCCCATTCTCATCTTCTTGTGTGACCATTGCACCTATGGCATTGTCCTCCAAAGCCAAGTACAATATTAATGGCTTCCTTGTCCTTGGTGGTTGTAAAATAGATGGGTTCATTAAATATTGCTTGATCTTATCAAATGCTTCTTGACATTGTTTATCCCACTATATCTTCTGACCTTTTCTGAGCAGCTTGAAAATGGGCTCACAGATCATAGTTAGTCTGGAGATGAACCTGCTAATGTACTTGATTTTTCCCAGGAAACCTCTGACCTCCTTCTTAGTCTTGGGTGCTGGCATGTCTTGAATTGCTTTCACCTTGTCTGGATCTACTTCTATTCCCTTTTGACTCACAATGTGTCAAAGGAGCTTTCCAGAGGTAACTCTAAGGATACATCTCTTAGGATTGAGTCTCAAGCTGTATTTCTCAACTCGGGTTAGGAACTAATGTAGAGCTTCAAAGTGTCCCTTCCTGGTTGATGATTTAACCATCATATCATCAACATAAACCTCGATCTCCTTGTGCATCATATCATCAAACAAGGTGTAGCCATCCTCTAATAGGTTGCCCCCGTGTTCTTCAAATCGAACGACATGACTTTGTAGCTATACACACTCCATTTTGTGATAAAAGCTGTCTTAATCTTGTCCATAAGGGCCATTATAACCTGATTGTAGCCTGAGAAACCATCTGTAAAGGAGTACATGGCGCTTACAACTGCACTATCCACTAAAACATCAATGTGGGGTAATGGGAAGTCATCCTTCATTGATGCCTTGTTCAGATCCCTATAATCCACACACATTCTTACTCTTCCATCTTTCTTCAGAACTGGGATAATATTGGCTAACCATCTGGGGTAATTTACTACTTCAAGGAACCTGGCTTTGATCTGCATTTCTTCTTCCTCTTTGATGAGTTTGGCCCATTCTGGTCTGAGCCTTTGTAGCTTCTGCTTGACTGGCTTCTTGCTTGGATTTGTAGGGATATGATGCTCTGTGATGCTTCTGTCAATACCTGGCATGTCATCATATGTCCGTGCAAATACTATCTTTCATTTATTTAATATTTTTAAAAATTTTTCTCTCTTATTAGCAGTAATATCAGATGCAAGCATTATTTCCTTTGGATTATCTTTTGTGCCAATGTTAATAGAATGTGTTTGCATAGAATTAATGTCAAAAATGATTATGATATGATCCATGTAATGCACAGTGCCATCAGGTAAAATATCACACAAGTAAGCGAAATTGGCAGTCATATCATTGACTTTGGAAATAAAAACAGAATCGTCCTCAAACAAGTCAGACGTTATTACATTAAGATCTATTTCTTCATAAAACAAGCTATCTAATGAGCATTCTATAAACTCATCTATCTCAGAAACTATAGCAGGACTGACTTCCTTGAGGTCGATCAGTTCTTCAACTATGATCTGGCTAACTCCCTTTTTCAGCATCTTTTCCATAGCTCGAGTATCTAGTAGCTCCTTGAAGATCTCAAAACCTGGCACCTAGATCTTCCCTATGTCAGCTGGTTCAGCCTTTCCTGGGTAGAGGATCCCACTCTCAGGAACAAAGAAATCTACAAGAGACTTTCCCATCTTGATCTTTTCATTGCCATTATAGCCCAGCCCTTCCTTGGTTATTCGAGTTTTGAAGTCCGGCAGTTAAGTGATTCCTTGTTGGTTCTTTCCCAACCCTAATGTAGGCATATACTCCATCTTCTTCATCATTTGGTTGACTATAGGGTTACTTGGTTCATCAAAAATACCCATGATCTGAAAGCCCATAGGAGAAATGACCCCTTGAGGAGCAGCTCGTAGCACAGTAACTGAGGCAATTGGTTCGGCTGAGATAGTCAGAATTTCATCTTGATAAGGGAACTTGATCTTCTAGTGAACTGTGGAAGGTACTCCCCCCAAAGCTTGGAACCAAGGTCATCCTAAAAGAACAGCAAAAGTCATAGGGATATCTAGGACACTAAAATCTACTTCAAAAATAATTGGTCCAGTCTTAACTTTTATTGTAAATGTCCCTTCAACTGCCTGTTTAGAATCATCATAGGCTTGAATGACTAAGTCAGATGGCTTCAGGTCTTCTTTGGCTATCCCCATTTTTGAAAGAATCTTAGATGGGCACACATTAGTGGATGAGCCATCATCTACCATCACACATGAAGTCCATTTGCCATTTACCTCAGCAGCAATGAACAAGGCTTTATTATGGTCCCCTCCTTCCAAAGGCAAATCTTTATCAGAAAAAGTGATTTCCCTTTTCTTCTTTTCAGTTATCAGCCTAACCAATTCTTCAGATGTTGTGGATTTAGGAGCTAGAATCTGAGTTAAGGCCTTGACTAAAGCTTGCCTGTAAGACTCGGATGAGACAAGTAAGTTCCATATGCTTGCACTAGTCTTAGTCTTTTTGAGTTGCTTAGTCACAATGTTAGCAACAACATCTTCTTTCACTACTTCTTTCTTAGGTGACTTACTTGATTTTCCCATATCTTTCCTTTGCAAGTCCTTCCCACTTCGAGTAACTAAAGTAGGTTCGGCATCATCAATTCTCACTACATTGTCAATTACTAGATCATCTTCACCAGAACTGTAGCATGCATCAAACTTGAAACAATCCCTGATCTTGCCATCCTTCCTACTCTAGATCATGTAGAAATGAATCTCATCCTTTGAAAATAAAAGCTTTCCACCAACTTCTTCATATAAGGCTCGGATGTCCCTTTCAATGGAAGTTGGCACTTCTTCCTTGTCTAAGAATTGTTGCCATGCTTCAGCTCTATCCTAGTCTTTCACATCTTTGCCCCATAACTTGGGCCATGGATTGACTTTGTCATAAATATCAAACTCAGGTCCTCATGTTGTCTCAATATCTTTTAGAGGAGTAGCACACGGTGGATTCTTTAGATACAGGACTTTAAAATCAAACTTGCCAGTAGGTTGGCCCAGGAGATCTTCCACACACTCTTGCTCAAAAATCAAGTTCCTTTTCAACTTCTTCAAAGGAACCCCATGCCTCTTTAAGAGCTTCCTCCTCTTGATCAGAATCATCTTCAATATTGGCCCATTCCTCATCTAAGTCTGCATTAGTAAAGGAGGCCAATACAGCTAAGCCAGTTTCAATGTAGTTAATATTGGGTGGTGGCACTTTGTTGTAGGTAGGTAAAGTGTTGTTTTTTACGCTATGGTTCCTTGAATCAGGGTCCATGACTTTCCCTTCATCGATTAGGTCTTGGATGGAGTGTTTAAGCTTAATGCAATTGTTAGTGGAATGGCCTTGTATTTGGTGGAAATAACAAAAGGCATTTGGGTTCTAATTTGGGGCATTGGTGTTTGGTGGGTTTCGGGCTGGTTCAGGTTTCAAGAGGCCTTCTTTTTCTAGCCTCTCAAAGACTTTTGAAGGTGGCTTATTGAAGTTCAAAAATCTACGGGTGGTTTTGACTGCATTGACTTCCACCATCTTAGTGGATTGATTATGAGTGCGGCTCGAGCTGGCTTTATGAGTCTTGTTCTTTTCAAATTCTATCTCCTCGACTTGGAGCCCATCATCATAGAGCTCAACAAAATTCCTTGGATTCATGAGCTGAAGCTTTTCTACCCAATTGGCATGCACATTTCTTGCTATGATTCAGACTTGATCCCGTTCTGAGGGCTTGTTAGGCATCAAAGCAGCCTTATTCCTCCATCTAATCAAGAATTCAGAGAATGTCTCGCCATCTTTTTGTTTCATCTTCTCCAAATCCCTCAAAGAGACTTCAAGGGCAACATTATAGGAGAACTATCCCCTAAAGGCCTCATTAAGAGCTTTCCAGTTAGATTTGATGGTCACCGGTTGAGCATGGTACTAATTAGATGCTACTCCTACCAAGGTCAAAGGAAACAAACCCAGCTTTTGCTCCCCATTCAAAGTAGTCGCTAACATGATAGTTATGCATTGTTTGAGATGCAATTTTGGATCCTCAGCCCCATTGAACTTTGGCACATTGGGCATCCTGAACTTAGGTGGTAGTCTAGTGATTCCATACAAGCCTAAGTTGTCAAAATCAAAATCTTAGTCTTTCCTCTTGACCATTTCTTGGAGCTTTTCCATATTCTTAGTTAAAGCATCCAGAGCATCTTGTTCAGGGTGTCTTTCTTCACCTCTTTATCACTACTTTTGGACTCATCCCTCCTACGTTCATCCCATTCTTCAAGAGCTTTCTTGATGGCTTTGTCCATCATTTCTTGCATAGTGTCTGGGGCAGTTGGAGCTTCAAGAATCGGTGGTGGTGTGTTTTGAACTAGCTGTCTGGATTGTCTTGCCTAAAGAGTACTAGGAGGATCTATATTACTGCAAAACAAGGGGTCAGCAAGCAATGTCATGCGTATGCAAGGAATGTATGTATGCATGAATGTATGAATGCTCAAAGTAAGAAGTCACAAGAAATAAACGTTAGCCAAACACACATACTACCAAGTGGTAGACCTTCCAACCTTATTACTCCAACACACGTATTCATTTGGCAAGTCAAAATTCCTAGGAATTGGTTAAGGCCATCGTATCAACAAGGGATGTTATTGCTGACGTAGTATGCACGTTCGCATAGGAAAACTCTCAACATCCAAACCAAACAATAAGTCATTATTGTTGGGTTACGGGTAGAATATCCCAAACAAATTGGAACATGAATGCAGCGAAAATTAAAATTTTTATCCCTTAACCCACCAAGGATCACATGCGTTTCATAAAAACTGAAGGAAGGATAAATGAAAATTACCTTTGTAGATCAATTCGTCGAGCCTTCAGATTCTGCGTCTAGGTTTACTCGAATCTTCAAAGGTGCTGCCCTTCTGAAAGATGACATCCTCTACAAGTATCCACACACGAACGAACATTGAAATGCTAGTTCAGATTCATTTTCTCAAAACGAAATTAGGGTTTTTCTTTTCTCTCCGTTTTCTATTTTTTTCAAAGTAAAAGATGACTTACCAAAACTTTAGCATCTTACACATGTTATATATATATATATATATATATATATATATATATATATATATATATATATACAAGTCTGCTAGGGTTTAGGTTAAAAATGAATTTTAATTATTATTTATTTAAAACTTCTTTTAAATAATAACAATTTAAATCCCAGTCCTTATCAAATAAGGAATTTATATTTTTAACCAAATCCTTATTAAA
>CANYLF011789919.1:0-12279 GCA_948193215.1 Bocquillonia castaneifolia | reverse complement strand
TTCTTATCAAACTTATCTCACCATTTAATTTATTAAAATATACTCATTTAATATCTATTAATATTATAGTAATAATAATCGATAATATTTTACCTCTTCATTTATATTAATTTATTTTATTATCTTATTTATTAAAATTTTATGCAACTAATATCCATCAATATTATAATGATAATAATCGATAAAGTTTTATTTATCCATTAAATTAATTTATTTTTCTATCTTAATTATTAAATTTATATTCATTTTATATTAATCAATATTAATACAATATTATAATAATAATTAATGACATTATATTTACTTATTTATATTTAATTTACCACACCATTCTATCTATCTATTTATCTTCATTTAAATATTAACATTATTTAATACCTTTTAACTTCTCTTTTTATTAATTAAATACCTTTATCGTCTAACTCAGTTTACTATTCAATAATTTAATTAACCGTCTATCTTATTTATTTTAAATTCTAATAAACTCTGATATAATTTATTTGTCATCCTAACAATATATTTAAAGCTTAAATGTATAAATTAAACACCTAACACGGGTTTTTGGGATCTCCATATACCGCATTTTTAACTTCCAGGATTTTTAATTTAAAATCTATACATCGATTACCTATCGGCCTTTACAAACGTTGTCCAAAATAATTTTTAGAAATTTTTAAAAATAAAAACAGGCCTCACCGGAGTGGGACCTCCGGCCACCACCCACGGCGGCCCCGCCGCCCGAGGTGGTCGGATCAAGCCCAAAATTTTCAGATTTGTTCATCGGGATACAAGGAGTTCAAAATACCTTTATTTTCCCCAACGGACCACCGCAGATGGCTGATCGGAGCCAAAAACCGTCACCGGAGCCGAGAACTTCGAAGCCTCCGTTCACCGTCGATTCAACTCCGATTTGGATAATTCAAGACTCTAAATCACACTACTATTCACGATCTACAATTCACCAGTGTCAATTTTTGCAAAGGATGGTCGGAGAAGATTGAACAATGAAGTTAACCAAAACAGAAAGTTCCGGCATCCGTTTCTCTTAATTCCTGCAATGTCTGTTAAAATTGTTGATACGTACGGATAGATCTCTCTGAGTACTATAATTTAGGCTCTTGAATCGCCTGAATCAATTTCCGGATGAGGGAGAACCGATCGTTTGAAGTTTCAGGTACCACTGTAGCAGTTTCAGAGAATTATGGGGCTGCTACAGTTATTTTCTCAAGTTTTCTGATTTGCAATCAGACCCGTCTGCAGATATATGTATATAAGCTGAAGTTTTTGCTTTTCAGTTTAGTCATTTTCTTCAATTACTTACTATTCCGAACTCGGATTGAGCCGAAATTTTAAACACGAGTTCGTATAATATTTTAACACTTTCATGTGGAAAATTATATTAAAATAATATCCCAAAATATTATTTTTAATTTTTATAGATTAAATCCGATTAATTTAATACCGGGTCAATTAATTTAATACCAGAAAAAGAAATTTATTTCTAAACTTAATTAATTAATCCCGAATTAAAATAAATTTATTCGGATAAAATTGATGGCAAAAATCATAGGTATTACAAATTGAGACACATTAATTATATGGATGGGCACAGTTTCGGGGATTTTTAAAATGATGATCCAAAACCGTATTGAAAAACAAAATCTCCGTCTTGTATTGTCTTGATTTTTCGGTCCAGTTCAGTTCGAGATTTCGTTTCTTTCGAATCAATTCAATTCAGTACAGTTTACTCGGTTGATCAATTTGGTGCTTTAAATAAAAAAATTAACTCATATATAATGATAATATAATTAACATATTTATTATGACTTTTATAAATTCTATTACATATTTTTTTTCTAAAATTTCTTATTTCTCATATCCTTTTAAATATATTTTTATAATTTTGTGGACAATAAAACTACTCATATCTTTGTTTATATTTATACATGACTTGATAATGGTCTTAAAAATTTTGATTATAAAAAAAAGAAAAATAGTAAGGAATTTAAAATAAAAATTACGAACGGGTCGTTGATTCAGCGGCAAAGCCACTGGTACAAGGCAGCCCCAATCAAGGGAGGTCTCGAGTTCGAGCCTCACCCCCGCTGCGAGAGAGATGAGGCTTCTCTCGACCGAAGATTAGTCTGAACAACCGTAAAACAGGATTTGGGATACTCCAGTGGTTCACCACCTATTAAAAAAAAATAAATAAAAATTGTGATAGAAAGTGGAAACAAAGTGTAGTAACTTAAAAACTTATTATACTTCTTTTATTGGATTTAGAAAATTATAAAGCATATTTCTAAATAAATATTCAAGCATCCGAAATTAAAATTATTTTGAGAGCACCAGGTAGTATATAATTATACTGAGATGGTCAATATAATGTTATACTAACTCATATATAGTTTAGATTTCATTAACTATTATTGTCAAAATAATGTGGTGTTTAGCTAATAAAATTGCATAATTTTGTTTTTAAATAAATGAGGTATTTGTCACTATAATACGTTATATAATTTAGTGTTAGAAAGTAACAAAATAATAATAATAACTTTAATAATTACATAAAATATTTTACTATCCAAAATCATTAAATAAAATATTAATTATTGTTACATAAATTTATTATAAGTAACATATTTATTTATAACAACAATAAAAATTATAATGATTGTAAAATAATAATGATGATGATGACGACGACGACGGTAGTAATTTATCAATATGTAAATTTTCATTTGTAAATAATTTAATTATAAAAACATCAAATATAATTTATAAATTTTGAAATATAATTTATAAATTTTGAAATATAGTCGGTCCTCACAGTTCAGTATAAGTCAGTACAATTCAATACAATTCAGTGCATTTTTCAGTTCGGGTATTTAAAAATCTTTAGAACCGTACCGATTAAAATCATCAGTATAGTTCAATTCGATCCTAATTAAAAATTCAGCAGTACAATTCAATTTTGAATCTTTTTATCCGATTTTTTAGTTCGGTTTAGAAAGAATGAATCACCACACCCAGCCCAATTTAATTATGTCTCACTCAGAGACATATAACATTATTTATTATTATATTGATGTTCGGCTATAGTTATTTACGAATTAAACAATTCTCTTTCCTAAAAAAATAATGGCAACACCCACAAGTAAAATACATTTTTTTATGAGTCTCTTAACTATTTTGATCTATAAGCCTCCTAGACTTGGCATTAAATCATTATGTGAGGGTTGTTTTTCTTCTTCTTTTTCCTTTTTTTTTTTCCTTCCATGTTTCTTTTTACTTTTTAACCTGATCCATGTGCCTATTGGTGTTGCCATATTAGATCACTTCAAAAATAAGCATAAAAAGAGGAAACTGCCCGACTGAAAAGAAAAGATGGATAAGTCCTAAATCAATGTATGCATGTACAATTCTATAAACAATATGGTGCACAGTTTGCTTTCTGCTTTCACAATCATCTCTCCACGGATTTTGCCATACTCCCAAGTACATATAATATCGAGAATTATTCAAATTGAGTATAGAATCCAATTTTGAATTTTTATTTTGTAAATGAATTAATTTTTTTTATAAATTATAGTTATATGATAAAAGGGTAAATGACGAAGTTTTTTACAAGATTTACCCCTGAATTTTTTTTTGGTAATGGAAAATTTTATTAGGCCATAAGAAGTGGCAGGGCCCTAGTGCTTAAAGAATTTTCACACACTAAAGGCTACTATTCTGAGGTAGGGTCAAAAAAGATACAACCAGACATTCTATAAACATCCTATCCAGAGTACAAAAAATTTGATACAAAATTCCTAAGAATAATAACACTGCGATGAATACAACAAAAAAGAACTTCCTCTATGTCTACAATTTTTCATGTGAAAATTCTATCATTCCTTACATTCCATAACTCCCATATTAGAAGGTGACCAATCAAACTCCACAATTTCCTATTCCGATTAATCCAAATAGCATAAGGCCATTGCTCCAGGAAGAGTGATAGGGATTTAGGCATAACCCATGAAATTCCTGTTTTTACTAGCAAGTTATTCCAAAGCCTCTAAGCCACATTGCAATGTAATAAGATATGATTTGCATCTTCATGAGAGATACATATACCACAAGCACTTGCATTCCGAGGAATAATGTTCCTCATTGCTAAAGAAGAGCCCGAAGCAATTCTATCTTTAATGGCTTGTCAAAGAAAGAACTTCACTTTTGGGGGAGAGATAAACTTCCAAATAAGATTAAAATTGAAAGTCACGTGCAAGTTGCCAAAATAGCTATGAATAAAAGCACTTACAGTATAGCTTTCCATATATTTCCAAGTGAAGTCATTCACATTAGCTGCATGCAAGGCTGTCCTACGAATTGTCCATGCATCAATAAGGACGTCCAACGCAGCTTTCTCCAACAGCTCACACGATCTCAATCTTCTCATAAAATGAACAACAGCTTGCATACACTCGGCTACCGGACTTAATTTCATTTGTGGTCCTCAAATTTTTCAATTTGTAACACCATGGTCCTTTAATTTTAATTTGTAATATAAAACTTCCTCAACTTTAATTTTTGTAACACCCATGGTCCTTTCGTTAGTATCCAACCACCAAATGAATTTAAAAAAAAATTCATTTTAACGATTTTTGATATGAAATTTTACATATGAGTCAAGAAAAATGCAATCTAATTTATAAAATAAATAAAAATAAATTTGATCATGAAATTATTTTCTTATATTTTTTAATTGAATTAAATTGAGAAATTCATAGAAAATGGAACAAACAATCAAATGATCTTAATTTTAATGAGAGATCATGAAATAATATGATTAATTTATTGGAATATAATATGGTAAAATTCGGTTAACAGTAGTGGATGAATACTACCGTTATTATTTAAGTCCATACCGTTAGTATTCATACACTACTGTTAATCAAATTTTAACATATTATATTCCAATAAATTGAGTATATTTTATCATAACCTCTCACCAAAATAGGGAACATTTGGACTTTTCCTCTATTTTCCTATGAATTTCTCAATTTTATTCAATTAAAAACTATAATAAAATAATTTCATGGTTAAATTTATTTTTATAAATTAGATTGTATTTTTCTTGACTCACATACAAAATCTCATATCAAAAATTATTAAAATGAATTTTTTAAAATTCATTTGGTGGTTGGACACTAACGAGAGGACCATGGACGTTACAAAAATTAAAGTTGAGGGAGTTTTATGTTATAAATTGAAATTAAAGGACCATGACGTTATAAATTGAAAAGTTCGAGGACCACAGGTGAAATTAAGCCCAGCTACCGTTATATCCTTCAAAGAAGCAATAGAAAACAGGCCTGGAAACTTATGCGATAGAGCCTCATTACACAGCCAGTTGTCATGCCAAAAGAACACACTATTTCCCGTTCCTACTATACAATTAATACCTGAATTATAGAGCTCTATAAAGGCTGGCCAGTTTATAGTAGAACTGAAAATGCTGCGCCACAAAGGAGAAATAATTGAGACCCGTTTCTGGAAGGAACAAGAAGTCCAAGATACACCCGATGAAGCCAAGCCTGTTCTATTTGTTAACGGTAAAATCTAACGGAGAGCGATAAAAGTTAATAGAGTAAAACGGAGGGGATAATTGTATAATATATAAAATTCAGTAGTAAACTAAGGGTCGTCGTACTCATGATAAAATTTAGGCCTAATGCATAAAAAAAAGCCAAACATTAATTGTTATCCATTTACAATTTTAACCAAATTTTTTTATTTTTTTTTGAATTATCTCAATGTTAACTTTCACTTTAATTGTGTCCAACTTACTCAAATTGGTATAAAATTATGTAAAATTGATTATTTAATTACTACAAATGATACTTTATTAAACAAAATAACTTACACTTATACATAAACCACTCATAACAACTAATTATATATCTATAATCTATAATTTATCTATAACATATATAAAAGTGAGAGGGGAGGGGCGGGGCGGCAAACAGGCAAATTGACCCCCCTGCCCTTCCCTTATTAAATTGTTGAAATGTTTTAATAAATGTTAAAATAGTTATTTGTTAATTATTAATTAATTAATAACAAATATAGAATTCCTTAAGTAATTAGAATTAGGATACATTTATTAATAAAAATATAAAATCCTTAGCCAATTAGGATTTAAAAATTCATTAATTATAAATTATATATTAATATAATTAAAATTTCAAACATACATTAAAACATAATAATTGAAAAAATATATATAAATTGTAACATCCTATAAAAAAAAATAAAAATAATAATAAATAAAAATATCTAAAGGTTAATATAGTAATTAACCATAAACATCATTATCATATTTATTATTTTTATTATTATTATTTATATTATTATTATAATACATCATCATCATCATCATCTTTATCTTTATCTTTATCATTATCATCATCATCATCATCATCATCATCATCATCATTATTATTATTATTATTATTATTATTATTATAAAAAGAAAAGAAAGAAGGAACATCCTTCTTCTTCATGCGTGAGCGCGCGCGCACACACACACAGATATATATATATATATATATATATATATATATATATATATATACTCTCTCAAACTTCTAACTCCCATAACTTTCACATATGGAGTTAGAATCAAATGATTTTAGTTTCTATGGATTCCTGGTTTCTTAACCTACATTTTAAGTGGTATATCACTGGGTTTTACCGGGTAGAATTTTTAGATCCGAGGTAAGAATGTGATACCCGTAATTTCTGAATTTTTTTTATTTTTCTAATACGGGAGTTAATTATAAGGGTTTATTAAACTTTAATCATCTAAAATTAAAAATAATAGCCATTGATGTTCATTTAAGTTAAAATTTGGTTTGAACGTCTTAAAAATATTCCTGAGCTCACCATAAAAATTTGGCGTAAAACCGAGTTAAGGAAAAAGTTTAATTAAAGAAAAGGACTTGTTTGCAAATTTGAAAACCTGGTTTTATATACATAACCCATCAGATGGGCTTATTTGAAAAGAATAAGTTAAAATAAATAACTTAAACAGTACAAAAACCTCTGCCATTTTACACTGTAGATCCTTGTCACTCTCACCACCGGCCAAGACGATTCAGACCACCTCCACCATCGTTCTTGCTACCAAATTGAAGAGCTCATCAAGACCAACACGTACATACCCTTAATCGCTCAAACCATCACCGGATAAGGGCGAAACGAGCTTCGAAAATTCATGAGTCACCGGCCTTCGTCGTTCTGCTATTTCTGGCCGTTGTTGACACAAATTGAAGCCATAGATCGATCGATCAGAGAGAGTAGAGTGAGATAGGCCTTTGAATCGACAAAAACGACAAAGAAACGAAGGTGAACGGAGCTGGTGGTTGCTCTCGATTTTGACGAGCTAAACCAACTCGATCCGCTGGTTGCAACGACTATTTGGAGGAGAGAAAGGTATATTCGAGTTCCTTGGGTTGAGATGAAGGGATCTAGAGCTTTGGGGCTCCATCCGGCCACCTCCGACGGTGGCCGAAGAGTCCCAACTCCGGCCGGGTTTGTTTTTAATTTTAAAAATTATAGAAAAATATTCCGAACAACTTCTATAACTGATGTCGATCTAATTCTTTACGGTTTTTGAATTAAAAATCCCGGAAGCGAAATGGTGGTTTATGTAATTTCTCGAAATACGTGTTACGCGTCTAATTTGGTTGTTTAAATGTTTTATATGTTATAAGCATGTTATTTATGCTATACTTAAGTTGAATTGGATTAATTTAATTATCGGATTAATTAAATCGGACTATAGGACTGTTAGACCGTTTAATGAAATAATTGATTACCGGACGGTAATGGACTGTTTGAGACTATAAATAAGTATACTTATAGATAAAAATAGTGCGATAAGTTGAATAATGTATAAAATGGATAATGATGGTTTGTGCTACAATTGTTATGTTTGGTAAGTCCGGGTATATCGGTAGGCCCGGCAATTGGTAGGTGATTATAGAAGTGTTGTTTAATTGCAGGATGGGCTCCACTTCCGTGGAGAGATGTCTGTTTTACAGGGGAGGTTTTGCCAAATTTTTGATAGAATTTTCTCATAAAATGTGATATCGAATTAAACAGATTAAGTTATATACTGAGTTATAGTTATAGGTTAAAAATATAAGTTATGATCGTTAAATAGAAATCTAGAATTAATTAGGAATTAGGTTATATTGTTTATCTAAATTATATTCCTTATATCCTGTAGAGAGTTCTAGAGCTCGAGAGAGAGGCAACAGCTTGGGGCCACGGGGAGGCACTCGTTCTTGCTGTGAGTTAATCGCATATTTATTTTTTGCACGTAGAATTACATTCTTTTCATTCCATTAATGTTTTTATCATAATCATTTAATACCAACATGCATATTCTTATTATTTAGCATATATTCATATAATTATAAATATATTTAAGTTCTATATGTATAAATCATGTATATTATGCATATTTTTATTGTGATATATATATATATATATATATATAGACACACACACACACACACACATATATATATGATGTATTATGATTGTGATGTGCTGGACGGAAGATGGTTGTGGGACGAGCTACCTAGTGGGTGTCATCAGGCTGTGTGCACACAGGAGTCAGGTATGTATATTTGATATTGATTTTAAGGACAGGGCTCGCTCGGTTGTGGATCTCGGGCGACAATTATAGCAAATGTCTGGGGCTTGCTCGGTTGTGGATCTCGGGCGTTAGACGAATTAAGAGAAATTATTTGAAATTAAGAGAAATGGATTTATTATGGGGTTTTAGAGGGGATTTAGGAGTTCTACTTCAATCCTCCTCCTTGCATGTTTTGGTTGTTGCATTCATCTGTATGATTGTGTGTATATTATATACTCTATTACTATATAATACTATATTGTGTGCTTGTGTATGATTTAGGTTGTATTTCATAAATATGCTATTAATTCACTCAGTGAGGTCTGACTTCCCTCAACTTAATTTTTCAGGATTCTACACAGACCTCTATCAGAAAGTCCCTACACCGGTCTTCTTCTTTACCGGCTATTTTGAGTACGTTTTAGTACTTTCATTCGGATGTATGAACTCTAGTGCTGCAGTAGTAGCGTCCTTGTGTCAAAGTGATTAATCTATGTTTTATTTGGACGTGTATTATTATTATTATTATGATATTATGATTGATATGCCATCTATGGATATATTGTGGTATTCGGATAACTTGTATTATTGAATGATTTTAGCCCAGTGAGGCTCCAGCTTATATGCTGTCTATGTTATATTATCAAATGGTTTTCATGGATTACACATCTTTATTATGAACATGTTATATTATTTTGTGAAACCGGAATATATAATTCTGGTATGTTATGTTGAGTTATGATGTTTAACAGGTGTTAGGCTAGCCACGGGTTCCGGTAGCATATAGCTTTCCCGTTCCCTGGCGCTGGTCACATAACCCGGGTTTGGGTCGTGACAAAGTTGGTATCAGAGCTATTGATTTTATTTTATGCATATTATGTTTCCTTAGAGTGTTAGAGTCTTTCTTGAAACTACTGCAGCATAGGATCCTTTATCATTTTTGTTAACTCTTCCTTGTTTCTAGCATCCAGCGTACCGTTTGGATTTTTTTTGTTGTTGCTAAAGTTTATGTGTTTGCTTTTCAGAATGTATCGACAACGTCGACACCGAGGTATGCAGCAACCAAAGGAAGAAGATGAGGTTGATTCGGATCAGAGTGAAGTTCCTCAGGAGGAAGAGGAACCTGCACAGCCTCGACGTTGAGGAAGGCCCAGAAATCAGGGCGGACGTAGACGTGCCCGAGGTGGCAATGCACAGCCGCCATAGGGAGCTGCAGCTATTGATCAGGCCGCTATAGAAGCTATGGCCAGGGGTATAGCATATGCATTTTAGCAACCTAGGCAGGTGATGTGTGTGCAACATGCATAGTGATTAGGGCTTAATTGTGTTAGGTTTAGGGGATTCTCACCCAAAAACCAAGCATTTATCATGCATCTGTCCCCATTTCACTCAAAACAAGTGTAACTCGAGTGCTTCGTGTTTATTGGACTTTCTTGAGTGATTTACACTTGTTTTGTTATGTTTTTGATATAGGTATCAAGCTTTTAAAGTTTGGGAGACTTTTGGGGTAGTTTGGAGAATTGGGTGCTAAAGAGCTAAGAAGCGGTCTTGCAAAACGGCCAAGTTCGGAGAGCCGAAACGGGAAATGCAGAAGGCAACTTGGGACGAGAAGCTCTAGACCTATATCATTTTGAGTCTACTTCAATTTTCAATTGGAATTAGACCATTTGGAGCTAGGATGAAGAAGATACAAGCCTTGCTCCAAGATGCACTCCGGTGGCTGCCTGTAATGTAGCAGTAAAATCGAGGGCATTTTGGGGATTAAAGAAGTTGAATTGGAAAAATATTAAAGCATGAAAGTTGTAGAGAACTTCCTTAATTTCAATTTAGTATCAATAATTTCTCGATTCGAAGTCCGGACGAGAAAGTATGCCTTCCGTAAGTTGACCCAATCAACAAAAGCAACCAGAAGTTCCTGCCTTGGGACCCGGCCGGGTCCAACACCAAGCCCGGCCGGGCGAGCATCCAGAAACCTTCCTAAGTCCCTGCCTTACAACTCAGCTAGGTCTCACTCGAAGACCGGCCAGGTCGAGCCCCTGCACACCCAGACTCTCTTAAATAGCCCCAAACCTGATTTTTAGGGTACCAAGTGATTCCAAACGATTTAGTAGCCACTTAGAGAGAGGAAACACTTAGTTTTTATGAGAAACATCAAATTAATGTTGATTTATCTTATCTTAGTCTTTAATTAGTTTGTAAACAACTTTGAATCTTGAAATCAATCAAATTTTCTTCAAATTTTCTTCAAGTATTCTATCTCTAGTGTTACCAATCAAACTTCTATGGGTAATATCCTTTCATTTACTTTCTTTATTCTTGATTTATGCATGTTAATAATGCTTAGTGAGTAGTTATCTTTGCTCTAGGATGGGTGAAACATAACCTTTGTGTTTGTGCTAAATTATGGGTATTTTATGGTAGTTTATGCTTTCTCTCTCTTAGGGTTTTACATATGAGCTATATTTGAGTATAAATCTTGTGTGGGCACCACTATTTATTCCATGTTAGTAGATTATTGTGTTGAAAGGAATGATAGTCTATGGATATTCATATGCGGATGTTAGTTTGCTACGGTAGTGAAAGCTATTATGGTTACTAGTAGGGGAGTGAGTTGATTATATGTTTAATTGGGATTGCTTTGTGTTGATTAACTAGTGAAAGCTAGCCTTTGATGCCTTGTTGTTCATGGTTTTGGCCTAGACGTGGGTTAGAACTAATTAATCCTCCCTCACCCTCCTTGATTGAGTTGGTTGTATGCTTTAGCTTTTACCCATATGTTTAGTGTTTGCCTTAGTGGCATCAATCCATCTTATTTTGAGTTTAATAACCCTTTATTTTGTCTAACAAAGTTCCTAAGTGTGTAGGTTATCTACCAAACTAGTTTTTGAATGACTCTTATAAATCGCGCTCGTGATAAGGGATTTCACACCCGCGGCAATATATCACGCCCGTGACCAGCGACATAGTTCGCCCTTGAAAAGGAAACCGCGCCCAGACTTTTTGATGAAAACTTCAAAACCGCTTGGTACACTTAGATCGCGCCTGCGACATCCCAAATCGCACTTGCGATTTGAGAAACAGAAAGCCCCTTTCTGAAGGTTCGAGGTCACGCCCACAATGAACTAAATCGCCCCCGTTATTTGATCAAATAGAGAGCCACTCGTTTGATCAAATAGAGAGCTACTCATCAAAGGGACCTTCTACCTAGCATCGCGCCCGCAAAGGACTAAATCGCCCCTGCGATTTGATCAAACAAAGAGCCGCTCATCAAAGGCATCCTCTGCCTAGCCATTTCGCATCTACGATTAGAGATGTCACCCATGCAACATTCAAGGAAGTCTCTAAAAAAGTTAGCTGTTGGAAGATCGCTCCCGTGACAAGCAATCTCGCACCCGCGATCTAACAATTTTCAGTGCATTTAATGCAAAAGTAACTAGACGTTAGAGACACCCTTGGGGTTGTTTCTAACAGATATTTTTGGGTATTTTGTCTATAAATACCCTTCATAAATGTTCTTCAAGAAAGAACATTAATTCTTTGATAGCCAAACTCTTGTAAATTTATTTCTCAATCATTTGTAATTA
>CANYLF011789814.1:0-10503 GCA_948193215.1 Bocquillonia castaneifolia | reverse complement strand
TATGTATCAATATTCTATTTCAAACATAAAAAATTAATTCTTAAGTTTAAAGTATACATATTATTTATCAACCGGTTGTGGTGTATGCTTAAAATTATTGGCAATAATTATGCATTGTTTTTCTCTTCTTCTAGTTTTCTTTTCTGAAAAAAAAAATAATTGTGTATTGCAAATGGCTAATAAATTGGCAAATCAAGCACCTTGCATTTTTTTTTGTTAAAATGTGCAATCTCATATTAAACGCTGAAACTGATATGTGCAAAATAATTATGATGCGCAGAAATGTATATATATTTTTTTTATTTGAAACATTGATTCATTTCTTTCTTGATCATATGCCTTGAATCTGAAGCAGCCCCTATTTGCAAGCCAAAGTCTTTTTTTGATAAATTGCCAAGCTAAAAGTCTTGAATTTGTTTTTAGACTGTAACTAATTTCGTGTGACATAAAAGACTTAAAACATTTACATTTACTCCAAAAATAAATATTGATATCGTTTGGTTTTTGAATATATTATACAAGTATAATTTATATTGGCCTTAATGTATCAGGAAAGTATAACTCGTACACCTCCTCCGTCCGAACTCTAGCCCTATATATACATACATCTCTTTTCCCCTCTATTCCATTTCAAGGGCTAGCTTTTTACATTATTATACTCATAACTGTTTCCAGATAGAGTTATGAGAAAAGTTGAAGGTGACTAGCATGTGATATCTAGCCCTTCATATGATCTCTATGCTAATGCCATTCCAACTTTTGTTCTCGTTTGCATCTATAATGTTAATCTCTTCTTTACTTTTGATGAGATTTGGCACATATGCTAGCTTGATTTTGTTCACTTTTTTTTAGAATAGATTTTGTTCACTTATAAACATTAAAATCCACTTTAACAACTTACAATAATATATATATTTCCCTTGGTCAAATACTTATATACAATTTCTTAGGCTAATCAGGACTGATCGTCAAAAGATAAATAAGGATGAAAAAAAAAATATACGAGTCAAAATTAAGGAGAGGCATAATAAGGGATGGGAGGCTAATTAGAGCAATAATCGAAAGGGAGAAGTAATAAATGTAACATCATCAGTGGCAGAACTAAAAATTTTTTTTTGGCTAAAGCTAAATAAAAACTACTAAAATTTACATTAATAAAAGGATCTAGTGTTTTACCTTCATACACTGAATACCCTTTACATTTGAAAAAAATACATTTTTACCCCTTATATTTTATCTAATTATACTAATTGTCCATTCGTATACAATTTTAATCATTTTTTATTAAGATAAAAGTAAAAAACAAATCATAAGTAACATCAAAATATGATATTATGGTAATAAAAATATACAAACTAATGTATAAATATATTTTTTCGTATAAATATAAATACTTATAAACTCTAGTCATAACTATATTTATTAACATTTTTATTTATAATAAAAATGTATTTAAACACTAATTTGAATGTTTTTATCATCATATTTTATTGTTAATTGTTTTTAATTTAATATAAAATAATAAAAAATGGTTAATATTGTATTGGTAGGGGAAATTAATGTAGTAAAATAAAATAGAGAGGTAAAAATATATTTTCCAACGTAAAAGGGTATTCAATGTATTACCTCTAATAAAAATAATAAGAGGGTGAAATGTGAGGAAAATAAGATGTTAGAATTGAGAA
This sequence comes from Bocquillonia castaneifolia, assembly GCA_948193215.1. Taxonomy (NCBI): domain Eukaryota; kingdom Viridiplantae; phylum Streptophyta; class Magnoliopsida; order Malpighiales; family Euphorbiaceae; genus Bocquillonia; species Bocquillonia castaneifolia. The sequence goes on along the minus strand of CANYLF011789814.1, from coordinate 8,818 downwards.
TTGAGATTTTTGTGATTTGTGGAGATAATCTTGTCTTTCTTGATAAGATCATTAGATCTATATCCCTTCTTTAATATTTTTTTTGATGCCAATTGTCCAACCCACCACATTTACTCTTCTATCCTCTTTCTCCCGACCTTCACCCTAATTGATATTTTTTTTCGGCTATGACTCCACCATAATTACTCCTACTCTTCCATGGTTAATCTGATTACTGTCCGGGCTTCGGCTTTCCCTAGCCTAAGGCTAGTTTTGTCCCTGAACATCATACCCTCGTTAAAGAGTTAATTGATTTAAAACCGCTAACAGCTCTTTTAATCAGTTTAATCGATATCGCTCTTGAATTGAAACCAAACGCCTCAAATTGAAAAAGAAAATGCTAGTTCCGCTGTGTATATATAAAAGGATGGACAAGGAGACATGCATTATATATAAGAGTACTCATCTAATCTATTTCCCCACATATATATATGCGTGTTTATGTTCATCGTATAAAGACATGTCAATTCTCCATGCATACGCCTACTGTGCATTGCCAGCTATATATATATATATATTGTGTTTAAAACACGGTAAATGAGTAGTCATTTTTTAGCCATTAAATGTAATAGTGTCTTTTGTATGGGCAGTGGACGGCACGATCCATGTTCTCTTGCTACTACCTATGCCCCATTTGTTGTTTGAGTCCAAACCATCTAATTCTTGATTTGATTTGCTTATAATTTGATATCTACCACCAAAGAAGAAAGATTCTTGGAAGAAATTTCTTCTTATAACACTATAACAATTTTCTCTTAACCTTTGCAATTAGGGGAGAACACGGTTCGGGGGAATCCAGTGATTAGGAAATCTCCGGACTTGTATCAAAAGTCAGGGATTTGAAAAATCAAATCTCCAAAACCGTACTAAATTATGGTTCAGTTCAGTACGGTTTGAACAAATTTTTGGTACAATTCAGTTCGGGGTTCGGTACTTTCGGATCGGTCCAAAATGGTACGGTATAGTTCGGAGATTCAGATATTTTAATATTTAAAAAAAATAAAAATCATAATATATAGTCTTATTTTTTTGTTTCATATTTAGTTTTAATTATTAATAAAAATAATCTTATAATTAATATAAATATTATCTAATAATTTGGATATATATATATATATATATATATATATATATATATATTACTTACAAAATGATTTTAACATATTATAATAGTTTCTATCAACAATTTATGAAAATTTAAAAAAATAAAAAATTTATCAACAAATAAATAATTTTAATACTTGAGTAAAATTTAATATAACATTATATTTTGACAATAAGGTTCTAAGTTGAAATTTATTTTAAAATAATATCTATAAGAATTAAAGAAATTATTATAAGCTATAATTTATAAACTACCTTTATGCAATTATGTAAATCATATATTATTTTATTACAATAATATATATATATATATATATATATATATTTGAAAAAACCCCTTTTAAATTGGTTCTAATTTTGATTGTTCGGTTCTGTACAATTCAGAACGGTTTAGTTTGGTTCTCAGTACGGATATTTAGAAAGTTTTCGGAACCGTACCAATAAACTTTTTAGGATGGTTCGGTTCGGATAAAGTTAACAAGTCAACGGATATTTTCGGTTTTGGATATTATAGGTTCAGATTTTCAATACGGTTCAGAAATCTTCAGGATCCATGCTCAGTTCTATTAATCATAAGTATAAAGATAGTACTTAATATGTTATTTAATTTCAACAATAAATATTACCTATATAATATTATTTAAATTGAAGACAATTATTTTTTCATTACGTTATCATATCTTATCGCGATCGATCCGTCAACCATGCATTTTCAGTGGCTTCACTGTTATGAATAAATGCCCATGAGGTAATGGTCACTTGGTCAGTCGATTACTAGGAAAACGCTTTTTTTATTTAGCTCATAAATTCACAACGATTCAAATTGGATCTGATTTTCAGGTGAAGATTATCCTTCATTAATAAATTACTTCATCAATCGGTTGGATTTTTTTTCCCGTCGCTGAGTTGGAGGCTTGGTGCCCTTATAAACCACTCTATCTCTTATATAATTTTGGTAAACTCGAATTTTTATACTATTTTTATCACAACTCCAATCAAGTTAGATTACAAAAAAAATAAATAAATCGTTTGGTATGAACAATTTAACGTCAATTTGTTGTATTTGGTGATATACCAAAAGTTTCATAAATTAATTAGTTTTCAAATGGATGAAAGTCATTTTCAGTTGATTTTTTCCCTTTTTCTTCTACATATTCACATAAAATATATATGATACCATCTGTTGAGTAGGTAAGTGATTATGTCTCAACCGTATAAATTACTTATAATTTTTTTTTTATAGCTTTTACTGTTCTAGTATCTAGAGCCCATTTGTAGTTCCGACTAATATTGAACCGAGTGAGTTTCATTTTGGAAGCACAATCTCCCATGTAACTCTAAGGATCGAACTGTCGACCTCTAGACATAAATTCTGCAAGTCTAAGTGTTTTACCACTTGAACCACACCTCATGGTAAATTACTTATAACTTAGGGTCCTGCTTTTCTTCAGTTTTATATTCCTTCATTTCCCTTAAGGCTCCTATTAGATCAATAACACCTCATAAAATATTATCCAACCGTTCTCTTAAAATATATATAAAAACACAATGCAGAAACAAATTGTTTTTTTTTTAATCTATCAACTCACTCATATTATCACTAAATCATTGAGATGTTTGACGATTATCACCAAATTATTGAGATTTTTCGTTCTCTCTTCCATCATGCTCAACCGAATCACTCTCCATATCAATTATTTTTTCCTGAATTTGCTTCGTCAATATTTCTGAAGATCAAAGTGGTCTTATATATGAAATTGAGTTAGCATTTGATGTTGGATCATACTGATTTACTGAAGCCATTAAAAACCCCAGATTATCATCTTTGAATTTCATGTAGGGGTGTGCAAAAAACCGACCGAACTGAAAAATCGAACCAAACCAATTTGTGAAAATTGGTTTGGTTTATTTTGTTAAATGGTTTGGTTCCGTTTTAACTTTCAAAAAATTTTGGTTTTCGGTTTTTGCTTCAGTTTTCATGTTTGAAAAATTGAAAAACTGAAAAAACCGAAATTATTAATTTTATTTTTAATTTTTTCTATATATATATATTTTACTCATTATATTTATATTTTCATCAATATTTATATGTGTTTTGCATTTATAAATATGTATTTATGATTTTTTAATATATAAATATATAAAAATTTAATAAATATTTGTTAAAACATTAAAAAAATTTTAAAAATAAATTAAAAAAACTGACCGAACCGAACTAAAAAAAAATTAATTTGGTCCAATTTAATTTGGTTTAGGGGATCAATTCGGTTCTGTTTGGTTTCAACTTTGAGCCTCTAAAAAAACCAATCAGTTTTGGTTCAGTTCAAACCAAATTGAAAAACCCGAAAGGTATCCGTAATTTCATGCTCCTTGATCTGGGCATTACAAGAAGTTTGCTCTTGAGTTTAATAATATGTAAGTGAGTTGACAGATAAAAAAAGAAAAAGAAGAGATGATTTTCTTTTATCTTTTATTGTGTTTTTAGGTTTTATGAGAATCGTTAGATTATATTTTTATTAAGAGTCATTATATCTGACGAAAGACTTGAGGAAATGAAGGAATAATAAACTGGGGCTGAGCCACACCCTATAACTTACTACTTTAATTTTGTAAGAGAAAGTTACTCCAGGCTAGCCATAGGTTGGTTTTGACCTAGAACTAGATCGAAATCAAATTATTAGGAACCATGCTAAACCTATCTCCATAATTTTGGTTCTAAAATCAAAATTAAAACCGTTTTAAAGTGGTTTAGTGACTTTAGTCCAGGTTTCTATTTTATTAAAACTGAAATCGGAATCATCAACTTCGAATTATATGTGTGTGTATACGTATGTAGATATGTATGCATGTATATTAGGTGTGAATGATAGCATGAAACAATTTATTTACTTAACATTTTTTCATATCCATATGATATACATGAATTATACAGCTTAATATAATAATATTGATACACAAACTTTTTTATTTACTATCGTTTATTTTTTTTGATAAGTAAAATACACATGCACCCATCGGAGTATATTGGACCCCGTTTTACGGTTGTCCAGATTAATCTCAGGCCGAGAGAAGTCCCAACTTTCTCCCAACGAGGGTGAGGTTTAAACTCGAGACCTCCCTTGAATGAGGCTTTCCTTGACATGTGGCTTTACCACTAGACCAAGACCCTTTTGGTATCGTTTATTTTTTTTATATGAAGAACTATGTCAAATTTTATTTTTTTAAGAGGAAAAATATCAAATTTTATTTTTAATTATAAGTTATGTTTAATAATTAAGTTAGAAAATTTTTATGATTTAATATATTATTTATATGTCAAATTTTTACGTCTTAAATTAGAATTTAAAAAATTGAGCAATTAAATAACAAAAAGAATTAAATCGTTAAAAACTGAAATCAAACCGTAAATAAATTGAAACCAAACCCTTCTTAAATGTTTTGATCCCGACTCTATCACTTTTTGAAATCAGAATCATCGATTCTTGAGCTGAAATCATCGGTTCCTAACGAAAATGATTGGTTCCTAAAATGAAACCATAGCTCCTGAACTGTGACTTAGTCTAAGGGGATGTTTAATAACCCAATTTATTGCTTAAATTAAAATTTTCAGCACTTATTTACATGAAGTTTTTCTTGATAACACAACTTAATGTCAACTTAACTTAATTAGTTAAGTAAAAAACCACTTAAAATAATAAGTCAAAACTTTTGACTTAAAATTTCTACTGAAAATTATCAATAGTTGTTATTCAAAATTGTTTTGCTAAAATAGTTTATATAAACATATATTATCATTAATAAATCAAAAAATCTTTTTTTACATTTATATATACCCTTTATTTGACTTATAATTTTATTGACTTTTATACTCTTATATATGGTTATAATTAGTTTTTCAAATTACTTATAATTAAAATTGTGTATTTTTAATGATTATAATTAAAAAACAAAATTTTAAAATTAGTTAGTGAAAAAATCAATATTTTCAGTTATTAAAGTTATCAAACAGATTATTAAATTCAGCATTTAAAATTTTCAGCACTTATCACATTCAGCATTTAAAATTCAGTGCTTAATTTTTCAGCACTTAATTTTCAGTTTTATCAAACACCACCTAAGTCTAGCATATAATAATCCATTAATTCCCATGTTATGCATATAATTAAATGATCATCTCCTCTCCTACGATGCATACATAAACCCATAACCGACATAAGGACAGATTCCTTTTTTTTTTTTGGTGTGGATTTTAAAGAGACTCATCATTGAAGAAAATTAAAACGCTTGATGGCAACCAGGCTTGTATATATCAATCAGTTCAAAGTTAGCTCAACTAAACCCCTTTTTTTTTCTTTCCATTTCCTATTTCAGTATTTCTACTATGATAAATTTGATAATATAGTTTATCCTTTCCACCTTTTCTTTTTAATTTCAATTTAGTTTATTAATAAAAAGGATCAATGGTAACATAGATTTAACGATAAAAAGAATATGATTATAAGAACCTAATTTAGAGTTTGGAGACCAAATTTTGTTTAAAAAAAAAAAAGACTTACAAAAAATGAAAAATAGAGATGTAGTTTGGGTTAGGAGGACTGTGGCCCCGACTCCAGCATAGATGATAGATCCAACTCTGATCATCAGGCATGCTGATCTGATGCGTATACATATAATTAATTAATTAATTAGATGGACGATTTGTTGTGCAAACTAAAAGCATTTAGCTATAATGTGTACGGGTGTACATATATAAAACAAATCATTGTTCAATTTACCAGAAGCTAGCTTTCGTATATATTATTACTTTTACTCATCCCATCCCTAGTAGTCTAGTACATCATGATATTTAAAAAAAAAAAGAATTGATTTTTGAAGAATATAATAACATGAATTTAATTTGAAATTCTTAACTCAAAACAGCTGGCTAGTTTAGTTAATTAGGATTACTATAGATTATTTATACACACTCCACTTTAATAGATAAAATTTTACTTTTATTATAAGAATTAGAAAATATTAATTGACTATTAAATTTTAGTTACTATTTAGAAACAAATTTATATCATTAACATTTAACAGTGGTTAAAAGAGACAAAAGTTGAAGTTGTCATTTTATATTTAAGATAGATAACCCCTAATCCAACACACATAAAATTGAAACTAAAGATAGCTAATACTTATACCTACAATTTAAAACACTCAAGTGATAACTTAATTACTACTAGTTTCTAAAAAATAAATTAGGACAATTTTTTCCTAATATATTTTTTAGAAAGTATTAATTAATACTTCTTCTAGAACACTTCTTTAAAGAAGTATATTAATTAATAATGCTAAATGTTTGCGTTATTAATTATTAAGAAGGTAAGCATCAACAGTTTTGTTGAAATTGGCCAAAAACTCCATGTACTTATCAGGAGGCGGGATATCTTCGTTTTGTTTCTCATATTCAACAGTCCATTTGGCAAAACTGACTTGTCCAATGGATGTGACCTGAATAATTGGCTTGTAAATCTTGTAGTATTTCATGATCTCCCCTTCCAACATATTGAAAGTGATTTTCCTGCTTTTATCATCTACGGCCTCGACTACCTCCTTTACTGTCTCAGTACATCCTACCAAAATATATATATACATCATCAAGCTGCAAATTAATTTATGGATTTATTTTATTTTTTTTCATGTGTTTATATTCTTTTCAAATATTTACGGTGTGTGTTTTCGGTATTAAGCAGTATTGACTAAATTGATGCATTAATTTGTGAGATAAAATCTTGCTGTGATATATAGTACTAGGCAGGATTGTATAGTCTTACCTTGAACATAAGTCCATAACCTGACTGAGCCTACAGTCCCCCAATCGCCATGAAGGGATTTTATATCCTTGACATAATCAGGGCACATATTTGGTATAAGATATGCTTTGCTCCTAAAAATCTCATAAAATTTGTCAGCTGATGATTTTATCTCAGTCTGAACTTGCAGCTTCTCAATTTGCGCCATGTATCTTTAATTAACTAAGAGAACAAATGGAAAATGTAATAAATTATGGTTGTATTAAAATATAGTAACGCCTTAAAAACTTATATATAGGAAGAAAAGGAATAAAAATAGCTTTTTCTTTCCTTTTCTTTTTTTTTTTTTTTATAAATAAATTCTTTTATCGCAGGACCAAGGTTCGAAAGTAGAAAAGTTCTCTTTGTACATACAAGGGGTGGATTGATGTGATGAATGAAATACACAGTGGATTAAAAAAAAAATCCTTGTCAAACAGGGGCGGAACAATCCTTTGTTAGCACTCTTTCCTTTCAAGTTTTCTGCCATATCCCTTGGTTGCCCCCTTTTGCTGTCGGCCCTTCCTTTGGAGTTTTCTTTTTCCACCACAGTTGTTAATTGATTTTAAAAACCGACCGGTTATTGACTTAGAAATACCGAAGAGTTAGAGTTTTAACTGTGTTGAATCGATTGTTCTAAAATACACATATATGAACATATATACTGAATATTATTAATATTATACTACCAAATATACTAATAAAATAAGTACTAAGAATTAAAGATAATTATCAAAAATATAATTAACTAGAATTTCATCTATAAGTACTCAATCATATATCTTAAAAAAAATTATCTTCAAATGAAATAAATTAATAATAAAAATTAAAAATATAAATATTTCATAATTTAAATGAGTAGTTATCATATATTTTTAATTGTTTTAATAAAAGGATACAATCTTAAATTTTTAACATATAAAAAGTAAAAATATAAAAGATCCTTTTGGATCATTGAACCATGATTGGGTTGATCGGGTCATGATTCAATAAACCAGTTCAGCGGATTTTTAAGGATTTGATGAAAACAGATTTTAGAGATTGAACAATCATTCTCAAGATCAGTTTCTCGGTTTACTGATTAAACCGGCCAGTTCGAGCCGGTTCTTGAAATCATGCATATAATAATGGCATTTCCTAGATGCCAGATTCTTGAAGTGGTCCATCAATAAAAAGGAGAATATAATATGAAGTTCTTGAAGAGCATATATATACTATTATATGCTTTGATAATAATAATAAAAAAAAGGAAACTTTTGTGATATCTAATTTGCTCGTTATAGAAATGTAAAGATTCTCTTGCTTTTCTTTTAACTGGGATTCGATTCATTTTACCTAAAGAGGAAATGGAAATGATAGCTAAATCGTGGGCCAGAAAATCGTAATTTTTTGGGCCTTTCTTTGATACTCTAGAGTATCAATACTCTACATTATGAAAGCTACACGTGTAAAAGGCATCTCTTTTACTGATTTTTTTTGCTTGAATTGCAGTAGTTTCATATCCTCACTCGGCCTGTGTGCATACCACTGGAAAAGGAAAATATATGATTAAGTCCATCAATTTTTAAATTCTATCTTTCAGAGTTTAAAACTTTTTCTATGAACTATTAAATTTTCTTTTCTTGACAAAAAGAATTTTAATTGGATTAAAGTTAATACAAAAAATTATTAGACATTAATTAATTAAATTTGACAAAAAAATAGTAGTAAATAGTAAACTAATGTATAATAATAAATTAATCATATACGAAATGCTACTAAACTTAAACTCAATATGTGTTTGTGTGTTTTACCTTATCTAGAATGCTATAATTTATTAAAAATTAGTTAAATTATTCCAA